>CANNQC010000032.1:10000-66000 GCA_947507595.1 Pyralis farinalis
AACCTAACCTAACCTAACCTAACCTAACCTAACCTAACCTAACCTAACCTAACCTAACCTAACCTAACCTAACCTAACCTAACCTAACCTAACCTAACCTAACCTAACCTAACCTAACCTAACCTAACCTAACCTAACCTAACCTAACCTAACCTAACCTAACCTAACCTAACCTAACCTAACCTAACCTAACCTAACCTAACCTAACCTAACCTAACCTAACCTAACCTAACCTAACCTAACCTAACCTAACCTAACCTAACCTAACCTAACCTAACCTAACCTAACCTAACCTAACCTAACCTAACCTAACCTAACCTAACCTAACCTAACCTAACCTAACCTAACCTAACCTAACCTAACCTAACCTAACCTAACCTAACCTAACCTAACCTAACCTAACCTAACCTAACCTAACCTAACCTAACCTAACCTAACCTAACCTAACCTAACCTAACCTAACCTAACCTAACCTAACCTAACCTAACCTAACCTAACCTAACCTAACCTAACCTAACCTAACCTAACCTAACCTAACCTAACCTAACCTAACCTAACCTAACCTAACCTAACCTAACCTAACCTAACCTAACCTAACCTAACCTAACCTAACCTAACCTAACCTAACCTAACCTAACCTAACCTAACCTAACCTAACCTAACCTAACCTAACCTAACCTAACCTAACCTAACCTAACCTAACCTAACCTAACCTAACCTAACCTAACCTAACCTAACCTAACCTAACCTAACCTAACCTAACCTAACCTAACCTAACCTAACCTAACCTAACCTAACCTAACCTAACCTAACCTAACCTAACCTAACCTAACCTAACCTAACCTAACCTAACCTAACCTAACCTAACCTAACCTAACCTAACCTAACCTAACCTAACCTAACCTAACCTAACCTAACCTAACCTAACCTAACCTAACCTAACCTAACCTAACCTAACCTAACCTAACCTAACCTAACCTAACCTAACCTAACCTAACCTAACCTAACCTAACCTAACCTAACCTAACCTAACCTAACCTAACCTAACCTAACCTAACCTAACCTAACCTAACCTAACCTAACCTAACCTAACCTAACCTAACCTAACCTAACCTAACCTAACCTAACCTAACCTAACCTAACCTAACCTAACCTAACCTAACCTAACCTAACCTAACCTAACCTAACCTAACCTAACCTAACCTAACCTAACCTAACCTAACCTAACCTAACCTAACCTAACCTAACCTAACCTAACCTAACCTAACCTAACCTAACCTAACCTAACCTAACCTAACCTAACCTAACCTAACCTAACCTAACCTAACCTAACCTAACCTAACCTAACCTAACCTAACCTAACCTAACCTAACCTAACCTAACCTAACCTAACCTAACCTAACCTAACCTAACCTAACCTAACCTAACCTAACCTAACCTAACCTAACCTAACCTAACCTAACCTAACCTAACCTAACCTAACCTAACCTAACCTAACCTAACCTAACCTAACCTAACCTAACCTAACCTAACCTAACCTAACCTAACCTAACCTAACCTAACCTAACCTAACCTAACCTAACCTAACCTAACCTAACCTAACCTAACCTAACCTAACCTAACCTAACCTAACCTAACCTAACCTAACCTAACCTAACCTAACCTAACCTAACCTAACCTAACCTAACCTAACCTAACCTAACCTAACCTAACCTAACCTAACCTAACCTAACCTAACCTAACCTAACCTAACCTAACCTAACCTAACCTAACCTAACCTAACCTAACCTAACCTAACCTAACCTAACCTAACCTAACCTAACCTAACCTAACCTAACCTAACCTAACCTAACCTAACCTAACCTAACCTAACCTAACCTAACCTAACCTAACCTAACCTAACCTAACCTAACCTAACCTAACCTAACCTAACCTAACCTAACCTAACCTAACCTAACCTAACCTAACCTAACCTAACCTAACCTAACCTAACCTAACCTAACCTAACCTAACCTAACCTAACCTAACCTAACCTAACCTAACCTAACCTAACCTAACCTAACCTAACCTAACCTAACCTAACCTAACCTAACCTAACCTAACCTAACCTAACCTAACCTAACCTAACCTAACCTAACCTAACCTAACCTAACCTAACCTAACCTAACCTAACCTAACCTAACCTAACCTAACCTAACCTAACCTAACCTAACCTAACCTAACCTAACCTAACCTAACCTAACCTAACCTAACCTAACCTAACCTAACCTAACCTAACCTAACCTAACCTAACCTAACCTAACCTAACCTAACCTAACCTAACCTAACCTAACCTAACCTAACCTAACCTAACCTAACCTAACCTAACCTAACCTAACCTAACCTAACCTAACCTAACCTAACCTAACCTAACCTAACCTAACCTAACCTAACCTAACCTAACCTAACCTAACCTAACCTAACCTAACCTAACCTAACCTAACCTAACCTAACCTAACCTAACCTAACCTAACCTAACCTAACCTAACCTAACCTAACCTAACCTAACCTAACCTAACCTAACCTAACCTAACCTAACCTAACCTAACCTAACCTAACCTAACCTAACCTAACCTAACCTAACCTAACCTAACCTAACCTAACCTAACCTAACCTAACCTAACCTAACCTAACCTAACCTAACCTAACCTAACCTAACCTAACCTAACCTAACCTAACCTAACCTAACCTAACCTAACCTAACCTAACCTAACCTAACCTAACCTAACCTAACCTAACCTAACCTAACCTAACCTAACCTAACCTAACCTAACCTAACCTAACCTAACCTAACCTAACCTAACCTAACCTAACCTAACCTAACCTAACCTAACCTAACCTAACCTAACCTAACCTAACCTAACCTAACCTAACCTAACCTAACCTAACCTAACCTAACCTAACCTAACCTAACCTAACCTAACCTAACCTAACCTAACCTAACCTAACCTAACCTAACCTAACCTAACCTAACCTAACCTAACCTAACCTAACCTAACCTAACCTAACCTAACCTAACCTAACCTAACCTAACCTAACCTAACCTAACCTAACCTAACCTAACCTAACCTAACCTAACCTAACCTAACCTAACCTAACCTAACCTAACCTAACCTAACCTAACCTAACCTAACCTAACCTAACCTAACCTAACCTAACCTAACCTAACCTAACCTAACCTAACCTAACCTAACCTAACCTAACCTAACCTAACCTAACCTAACCTAACCTAACCTAACCTAACCTAACCTAACCTAACCTAACCTAACCTAACCTAACCTAACCTAACCTAACCTAACCTAACCTAACCTAACCTAACCTAACCTAACCTAACCTAACCTAACCTAACCTAACCTAACCTAACCTAACCTAACCTAACCTAACCTAACCTAACCTAACCTAACCTAACCTAACCTAACCTAACCTAACCTAACCTAACCTAACCTAACCTAACCTAACCTAACCTAACCTAACCTAACCTAACCTAACCTAACCTAACCTAACCTAACCTAACCTAACCTAACCTAACCTAACCTAACCTAACCTAACCTAACCTAACCTAACCTAACCTAACCTAACCTAACCTAACCTAACCTAACCTAACCTAACCTAACCTAACCTAACCTAACCTAACCTAACCTAACCTAACCTAACCTAACCTAACCTAACCTAACCTAACCTAACCTAACCTAACCTAACCTAACCTAACCTAACCTAACCTAACCTAACCTAACCTAACCTAACCTAACCTAACCTAACCTAACCTAACCTAACCTAACCTAACCTAACCTAACCTAACCTAACCTAACCTAACCTAACCTAACCTAACCTAACCTAACCTAACCTAACCTAACCTAACCTAACCTAACCTAACCTAACCTAACCTAACCTAACCTAACCTAACCTAACCTAACCTAACCTAACCTAACCTAACCTAACCTAACCTAACCTAACCTAACCTAACCTAACCTAACCTAACCTAACCTAACCTAACCTAACCTAACCTAACCTAACCTAACCTAACCTAACCTAACCTAACCTAACCTAACCTAACCTAACCTAACCTAACCTAACCTAACCTAACCTAACCTAACCTAACCTAACCTAACCTAACCTAACCTAACCTAACCTAACCTAACCTAACCTAACCTAACCTAACCTAACCTAACCTAACCTAACCTAACCTAACCTAACCTAACCTAACCTAACCTAACCTAACCTAACCTAACCTAACCTAACCTAACCTAACCTAACCTAACCTAACCTAACCTAACCTAACCTAACCTAACCTAACCTAACCTAACCTAACCTAACCTAACCTAACCTAACCTAACCTAACCTAACCTAACCTAACCTAACCTAACCTAACCTAACCTAACCTAACCTAACCTAACCTAACCTAACCTAACCTAACCTAACCTAACCTAACCTAACCTAACCTAACCTAACCTAACCTAACCTAACCTAACCTAACCTAACCTAACCTAACCTAACCTAACCTAACCTAACCTAACCTAACCTAACCTAACCTAACCTAACCTAACCTAACCTAACCTAACCTAACCTAACCTAACCTAACCTAACCTAACCTAACCTAACCTAACCTAACCTAACCTAACCTAACCTAACCTAACCTAACCTAACCTAACCTAACCTAACCTAACCTAACCTAACCTAACCTAACCTAACCTAACCTAACCTAACCTAACCTAACCTAACCTAACCTAACCTAACCTAACCTAACCTAACCTAACCTAACCTAACCTAACCTAACCTAACCTAACCTAACCTAACCTAACCTAACCTAACCTAACCTAACCTAACCTAACCTAACCTAACCTAACCTAACCTAACCTAACCTAACCTAACCTAACCTAACCTAACCTAACCTAACCTAACCTAACCTAACCTAACCTAACCTAACCTAACCTAACCTAACCTAACCTAACCTAACCTAACCTAACCTAACCTAACCTAACCTAACCTAACCTAACCTAACCTAACCTAACCTAACCTAACCTAACCTAACCTAACCTAACCTAACCTAACCTAACCTAACCTAACCTAACCTAACCTAACCTAACCTAACCTAACCTAACCTAACCTAACCTAACCTAACCTAACCTAACCTAACCTAACCTAACCTAACCTAACCTAACCTAACCTAACCTAACCTAACCTAACCTAACCTAACCTAACCTAACCTAACCTAACCTAACCTAACCTAACCTAACCTAACCTAACCTAACCTAACCTAACCTAACCTAACCTAACCTAACCTAACCTAACCTAACCTAACCTAACCTAACCTAACCTAACCTAACCTAACCTAACCTAACCTAACCTAACCTAACCTAACCTAACCTAACCTAACCTAACCTAACCTAACCTAACCTAACCTAACCTAACCTAACCTAACCTAACCTAACCTAACCTAACCTAACCTAACCTAACCTAACCTAACCTAACCTAACCTAACCTAACCTAACCTAACCTAACCTAACCTAACCTAACCTAACCTAACCTAACCTAACCTAACCTAACCTAACCTAACCTAACCTAACCTAACCTAACCTAACCTAACCTAACCTAACCTAACCTAACCTAACCTAACCTAACCTAACCTAACCTAACCTAACCTAACCTAACCTAACCTAACCTAACCTAACCTAACCTAACCTAACCTAACCTAACCTAACCTAACCTAACCTAACCTAACCTAACCTAACCTAACCTAACCTAACCTAACCTAACCTAACCTAACCTAACCTAACCTAACCTAACCTAACCTAACCTAACCTAACCTAACCTAACCTAACCTAACCTAACCTAACCTAACCTAACCTAACCTAACCTAACCTAACCTAACCTAACCTAACCTAACCTAACCTAACCTAACCTAACCTAACCTAACCTAACCTAACCTAACCTAACCTAACCTAACCTAACCTAACCTAACCTAACCTAACCTAACCTAACCTAACCTAACCTAACCTAACCTAACCTAACCTAACCTAACCTAACCTAACCTAACCTAACCTAACCTAACCTAACCTAACCTAACCTAACCTAACCTAACCTAACCTAACCTAACCTAACCTAACCTAACCTAACCTAACCTAACCTAACCTAACCTAACCTAACCTAACCTAACCTAACCTAACCTAACCTAACCTAACCTAACCTAACCTAACCTAACCTAACCTAACCTAACCTAACCTAACCTAACCTAACCTAACCTAACCTAACCTAACCTAACCTAACCAGTCGCGTTCGAAACGCATCGAAAACAGCCACGAATCCGCGTCGCTCCGTGGTCTAAAAATCACTAAAAATAGATAAAGTATAAAAGTTAACAAGTATTTTATATCCCCGTGTGCGCGCTTAAAATCCGCATCTAATGGTGTAAAAATCACGGAAATCGGACCATAAGTGATAGAGTAAATCAGCAAAAACCGGATGTAAACAAAGGAAATGACAGTAAAGTGCCAGCAAAGTGCAGCGCGCGCGGGCGTTAGAACGCTATAACTTCGAAAAACACGCGAGAAGTTGTGTAACCTGAAGTGCTATTCTGTGAACAATTTAATCAGCTGCAAAATAGTGAAAATCCCAAGGAAATCGGACTAAAATTGAAGGAATTACGACGAAAAAAACATCCAAAAAAGGGGAAAAATACAGCTGTTTTTCAGTTTTCTCCAAAAAAGACAATATTTAAAGCGGTGACCTATAGTTTTTAATAGACAATAGTGTTAAGAACAGTGTAGCGCATAAGTGACAAAAATTTGGGATTTTTGTGACAAGGGATAACGGAGATATAACGTGAAAAACAAGTCACGTGATCACCGCATGGTTTGTGAAAATCTAAACCAAGCTATCCCGAACATTGTAAATAGTGCTAAAAGGAGGAGGGAACCCTGGTCAACACGAAACAGGTACTTAAAACAATCGCAGACAAGTGAAAACCAGTTTTCCTCGAACTTTTATCAACGCAGTGATTAGTGAAAAGAACACCTGAGCGAAAAACAATAAAAATAAGTCTAAAATTAAGTTTAATAAATAGTGTAAATAGATAACTTTTTAAAGAAAGATCTAATAAGTGACATTGTAAAGAGAAAATCAGAAATAAGTGAAAAATTAGAAAGATAGAGCATTCACAAAGTGAAATAGTGCAGTAAAACAGCGCGGGTGGGAAAAATTCCCGGTGGCTCACCTTTCGGCCACGATTGTGGCTAAGTAAAAACCCGGGATCAACATCGCTTGACACAGGCGGATTCCCCATCTGTTCCCGAACCCGGGAGTAGCTTCAAATCCGCGGAGAGGCGGAAACCCAGAAGACCATAGCGTTTTCCCCGAGCGGAGGGCAGCGAACGACCGGCGCGGCGGGAGCGGAGCCGAAAACATCGGGTGGAAAACTAGTATAGGAGGCAAAAAATTAAGAAGTAAGACCGTAAAACATATTTTTTAGACTGGACAAACCTACCCTGTAAAAATAGGAACCCTGTCTCTAAAACCCAGGGAGTCGATTTTGGTTTCGAATTACGTAAACTAAAAACGGGAAAAATTTACTAAATTCCATAACTCGGAAAATACGAAGCCAAAATCGACAGGGTTTTCGGCGTTTTGTGCGGTTCATCGAGACCCAAAAAGGCCTCATACAAAGTATAGCCGTAACATCAAAATTGGGGGGGGTCATTTTTCGGTATCAGCTTGAATTGGCTAAGTCGATGCTAAAAACTGGAAAAAACTCGTAAAATCGAGATCTCGGGATCCAACCAGCCAAAATCGACGGGGTTTTCGGTGAACTGCGCAGAATCACTAGAGCTACGGGATCCCTATACGAGCGGAAAGCAGAATATACACATCCTCAAGCCGTGCCCCGGAGGGGTGGCCACAGTGAAGTCAGTGTAAATAGAGACAAGAGTAGTATAAATTATTTCGTTTAATTCATTTGCTAAACCTGTTCATTATATTGTGCAGTTCCAAAAGCGGCACATACACATCCTCAAGCCGAGCCCCGGAGGGGTAGGCAGAGTGTTGTCAATATATTCGTAAATAGAAATAGGAGTAGTATATTGTTTACTGTTTTTTGGTTTGTTTTGTTCGACCTGTTTTATTCTAGTGTGTTGCTCCAAAAATATTACCCATATACACCTTCACGCCGTGTCCCAGGGGTGTAGGCAGAGGGCAACATAACAAGGCAGATATTGGAAACTTCAGTAAGCAAAGCAGAAATAGTCTGATATTAGAGAAATAGGAGGCGGAGGCCCAAAAGCGATAAACCACACATCCTCAAGCAGTGACCTAGAGGGGTAGACAGAGTGGGGAAAATAAAAATAAGGAAAATAAATAAGTACATAAATAGGAAATAGTGGAAATAGAGCAGCATTAGGGAAATAGCTGGGAAATTTAGGGAAGGCACACCAAATACTTAATAAAAGTTACCGTTGTACATCAGGCGGACACACGCTGCCAAACCACCACAGACCGAAAGTAATAAAACAGGTTCACATAGAAACGGTACTTTAAAACAGCACCTTTAACATCCTCGAACCGTGTCTCAGTGGGGTAGGCTGTGTGGTTAGCAAAGGTGTGGAGCATAAGAAGGAGCGTTCTAATAAATCCAGGAAATAAAACAGGAATAAGGGGAAAAGGGTCAAATTCAAAACTAGAGTACAGAGTAGAAATATTAAATACAGGAGAAAAATTTGCTTCTCAAAAAAAGGTAGGCGTTATATAAAAAATTTGCTATTAAAAAATTATAGGTGTAATAAATATTTGCTAATTGGAAAAATCAGGGGTAAAAGAATATAAGAAATTTTGCTGCTCATTTCCCAACAGGGACAAAAAAGGAAAATTGCTTAGCAAAAAAGTTAGGCGTTATTAAGAATTTGCTAATAGAATTTATATAGGACAAAATAGGTTAAGGAATTCTGTTAAAAATATAAGCAGATAAAACTATCGACCGGCTCCAGGAGAGCCAGGAAAACGCGTAGAATAAACAAACGGCTCTATATAGAGCCTGCTATAGCTTGTTGTGATATGGTCTGTGACAATCTTGCAATCAGTGCTGACTGTTACTGACAAAATAGGCGGGTCGAATCGCTGGTAAGTGATTGAACCGACCAAGGACGAAAGACATAACTGATTGGACTTACCTTAGAGACGACTGACGAACGGGCTGTTGCAGGGCCACGACGACTATAAAGCTGCACGGCTAGAAGTCTAACGAAGGGGCTGGAACCTGAAAAGAAAAGACAAAATTAATATTAAAATTATATTGACAGATATTATAATTAGTTAGATAAATACACATATACAAAAAACTATTTAAAACTTTTACAAACTTACCTTTTACCTTAATAAGCCTTGCTTATTAAATTATTTACATACATACCTTGACGATCACCTCCAATATGTTGAGGACACCGAGGAAATCGGAGGACAGTGAGTCACCAAAATCCCCCGCGAGAACCGTAACCAAGTCGTCAAATGTAAGACGCAGCATTGACGAATGGGAGACAGCGGGAAGCGACATAACACAAACGTCGCCAAAGCTCCAAAAGGCAAAAACAACTGCCACCACCCGCCCAAAGCCTAAAATAATCTTTACGGCGAAAGAAACTGCAAAAACATCTCAGACATCACCAACCGGCCAGTCAAAGTATGCAGATAAAACCGCTGAAGCTAGAGCATACCTTACCAAAGCCAAGCTGCACCTAAACAATTCCCGAAATATAAGGACGGAAATAAAAATGGAGGTCACGCAGGCAATAGACCAACTCTACAGCCTAGTAAAAGAGCTGGAAATAGAGTTAAAGGGAAAAAAGGGAAAGGTAGGCGGGAAGGCTGAAGAGACAGAAAAACCGGTTGAGGACGAAACGAAAAACAGTTACAGGGAGCTAATGGCCAAGCTGAGCGACCACTCCAGACAGCTCGCAGAGAACAACAAATTAATGGATAATTTAAAAACCGCATTAGAATTACAGAATGAGCAACTGGAGAAAGCAACTTACGCCAATGTTGTGGCAAAACCAACAGAGAATAAAGCAACTGGAAAAACTGAGCTACACTCAATTATAGTGTCCTCTGAAAATGACGAGGATACAGGGGAAGAGGTACTTGACAGGGTGAGGAAGGCCGTTGATGCCAAGGAAGGATGGATAAAAGTGGAGCGAGTGCGGAAAGCAAAAGACCGAAGAATAATAATGGGATGTAAAACAAAGGAAGAACGCAGCAAAATCAAAGAAAGACTGGAGAGGGAACACTTACGGGTAGAAGAAGTCAAGAATAAAGACCCGCTCCTGATGCTGCGAGATGTTCTTATAGTCAATACTGACGCGGACATCGTGAAAGCACTCCGCAACCAGAATAAGGAGCTCTTCCGCGGCATCGATGAAACGGACCACCGCATCCTGATCAAGTACAGAAAGAAAGCAAGAAACCCGCATACGTGTCACATCGTGATAAGCACGGCACCAATAATATGGAGAAGGGCTATGGAGGCTGAGGTGCTCCACGTAGACTTGCAGCGAGTAAGGGTCATGGACCAATCTCCGCTGGTGCAGTGTACGCGATGCCTTGCCTATGGGCACGGAAAGCGTTTCTGCACCGAAACAGAGGATGCCTGCAGCCACTGTGGAGGACCACATCTTAGAACACAATGTGAGCAGATGCTGGCAAACGCTGAGCCCTCCTGCAGGAACTGCGTGAGAGCAAAACTAGGAAGCGTGGAGCACAACGCCTTCAGCCAGCAATGCCCAGTGCGGAGGAGGTGGGACGCGCTGGCACGCATGAGCATCGCCTACTGCTGAAGAGGTAGTAAAGGTGGAATCCCAGTACCTGGTGATCCAAGCAAATCTACAAAAAAAGAAACTAGCGACTGAAGAAGTGCTAATCGAAGCCACTAAGAGGAAAGCAGCTGTAGCACTGCTACAGGAACCATACGTGGGTGCGGCTCGAAATATGAGGAGTTATGTGGGGGCGCGAATCTTCCAGAACACACAACCTGGAACTGGGACTGTAAAGGCTGCTGTCGCGGTCTTCGACAAAGACCTAGAAGTGGAACAGTACCCGAAACTTACCACCGATAACATCGCGGTGGTGAAGATCCGCACAAGTGCATGGGAGATAGCGCTACTGTCCTACTATTTCGAGCCGGACCAACCCATTGGTCCATACCTCGACCATATAAAGAAAGTTGTGGATTTGCTTGGATCAAAAAAGGTTATCATAGGGGGCGATGCTAATGCAAAAAACAGCTGGTGGGGTGGGAATAAAATTGACAGGCGAGGTGGGGAAATGATGCGAGAAATGGATGAACTGGACCTGCAAGTGCTCAACACAGGAAATATACCAACCTTTGACACAATCAGAGGCGGTCAAAGGTACTGTAGCTTTGTTGACGTGACGGCCTGCACTACAGATATATTACACCTGGTAGAAGACTGGAGAGTTGAAGAAAATCTAACTAGTGCAGACCACCATGGAATAACCTTTAAAATACAATTAATAAAAGCCAAAAACACCAAAATAGCTAGAACAACCAGAATATACAACACTAAAAAAGCGAACTGGCAAAGGTTTCATGAGAAACTGAGCCAGCTCAAAACCGGATCCATTACAAAAATCGAGAACATAAACACAAAAGAAGACTTAGACAAAGAAATTGGGAACTACACGAGAGCCATAGTGGAAGCGTGTGAGGACTCAATTCCAAAAAAGAAAAATACAGAAACTCTCAGTATTCCATGGTGGTCTGAATCACTGGAAAAGATGAAAAAGGAAGTTACCACCATGAGGCGCCGTATTAGGAACGCAGCGCCGATACGAAGACAAAAAGTAGTAGAAGAGTACCTCAAAAAGAAGGATGAGTACGAAACGGAGGTAAAAACTGCCCAGGTCCGGAGCTGGAAGGAGTTCTGCGGTCAACAGGATAAAGAAAACTTGTGGGAAGGGATATACAGAGTAATCCAAAGGACTAAAAAAAGGGAGGAGGACATACCGATGGAGAAAGACGGCCTGACACTGAGTGCAAAGGAAACAGTAAAACTACTGGCAGAGACATTTTTCCCAGAAGACAAGGAAAGTGGCGAAAGCCAGGAGCAGCAAAAGATCAGAGCCAAGGCAGCCTCGGTAAACATGGGAACCCAAGAAGAAAGCTACCCACCCTTCACAATGGACGAGCTTATGGGGGCGGTGAAGTCATTCAACTCCAAGAAGGCGCCTGGGGCGGATGGCTTCACCGCAGACATCTGCGAACAAGCTATCCAAAACGACCCGGAACTCTTTCTGGCACTCCTAAACCAGTGCCTAAAACTCCATCATTTCCCCAGAATTTGGAAGGAGGCTACAGTGATCGCCTTGCGGAAACCAGGAAAAGCTAGATACGACGTTCCAAGGGCCTATAGACCCATAGGACTTTTGCCTGTAATGGGTAAAATCCTAGAAAAAATGGTAATCAGTCGTCTAAAACACCATGTGCTTCCCAGGATGAGTACTCGCCAGTACGGATTCATGCCCCAGAAGAGCACCGAAGACTCCCTCTATACACTTGTGCAATATATACATAGCAAACTAAAAGAAAAGAAAATATTAACAATAGTATCCCTAGATATAGAGGGAGCCTTCGACAGCGCCTGGTGGCCAGCAATAAGGGTCCGTCTGGCTGAGGAAAACTGTCCAATCTACTTAAGGAAGATAATAGACAGTTACCTTAACGAAAGGAAAGTGAAAGTACGATACAATGGAGAAGAACATGACAGGAGTACGAACAAAGGTTGTGTGCAAGGCTCCATTGGGGGACCTGTCTTATGGAACGTCCTATTGGACCCGCTCCTAAAAAGCCTTGAAGAAAGGGGTGATTACTGTCAAGCCTTCGCGGATGACGTCGTCCTGGTCTTTGACGGTACAGCAGCCCTGGACATAGAGACGCGTGCTAATGAGACTCTCGAACATGTTCGGACGTGGGGTGTCACAAATAAGCTAACATTCGCACCACATAAAACAAACGCAATGGTAATAACGAGGAAGCTAAAATGGGACACACCACGTCTGAGCATGGGCGGGATAGCCATCGAGATGACCAGGGAGATAAAAATAACTGGACTGACATTGGACGACAAACTGACTTTTAACCCGCACATAACGAACGTCTGCGCGAAGGCCATCGCCATACAAAAACAACTGACCAGGGCCGCAAAGGTGAGCTGGGGACTACACCCAGAGGTGGTCAGAACCATCTATGTAGCGACAGTGGAGCCGATAATCTTGTATGCGGCCAGCGCTTGGGCACCGGCCGCGGGGAAGCTGGGGATCCGGAAGAGGTTGAATAACATCCAGCGTAGTTTCGCCCAGAAAATGTGTCGGGCCTACCGCACAGTCTCATTAAACTCCGCCCTGATTCTGGCAGGGGTGCTTCCTCTCGACATTCGGATCCGAGAGGCAGCACTGCTATACCAGGCCAAGAAGGGGGTACCCCTGCCGGAGCTGGGGTGGGGTGAGGTTGAGCGGATGGCTTCGGCACTAGAGAACCCACACCCTGCAGAGCATACGCGTCACGAGTTCATAAGCCTGGTAAATCAGGAGGAACTCCAATTACATAGCAACTACGATACGCGGATCTATACGGATGGCAGCAAGATAGACGGCAAGGTCGGGGCTGCGCTGTCCATATGGAACAGACAGACCGAAACCAAAGCCGTCAAACTCAAGCTGCCATCCTATTGCACAGTTTACCAGGCGGAACTCCTGGCCGTATGCAAAGCAACAAGGGAAATCGAGAAGATGAGCGGGACTTCCTTCGGCATCTACAGCGACTCCACGGCGGCCCTACAAAGTGTGGTGAACCTGGAGTGCCTCCATCCCCTAGCAGTTGAAACAAGGAAGAATCTGAGAATAATATCGAGCCAGAATAAAACCGTTGCTTTATTCTGGATCAAAGCACACGTGGGGATGGATGGCAACGAGAGGGCCGACACACTTGCCAAAGACGCGGCATTAAATAAGAAAACGAAGCCAGACTACGATAGCTGTCCGGTTTCATTCATCAAGCGAGAGATCCGCAGGAGGTCGCTTGAGGAATGGAACCGGCGGTACGAATCTGGTGAAACAGCGCACGTGACGAAGATGTTCTTTCCGAACGCGGTGGCCGCATACAAGATTGTTAGGAAAATAGAACCCACTAACATAACGACGCAAATCTTCACGGGGCATGGTGGCTTCTCTGAGTACTTAAACCGGTTTAAGTGTAAGGAGAGGCCATCATGCATCTGTGACCCAGAAATCAAAGAGACGGTACCGCACATCCTCCTGGAATGCCCGGCCTTCGCGCAGAAAAAAATATGAACTAGAATTAGAGATAGACCGTAAAATTGAAGCAGATAACGTATCAGAGCTATTAAGTGGAGAACATGGGCCAAGGTTTCTGCGATATTGTATAGAAATAGGACAGAAAGTAGCAAATAGAAACAAATTAGTATAAGAAATGGATGATGAATTAATAATGTGAAAAAATTATTAATAAAACATCACTTAAACTCATAGCAATAAGAAATGAAATGTTAGAATAAGTTACATTAAGTGAGAGACTAAATAGCCTATGATGTATTAATATAAAAATGTACATAAAAGTGGTAAAAGATATAAATTAGAAATAAGATTGTAATAGAGATAAGGAAAAAACTGTAAAAGTTGATTATATAATAAAACAAATGTCACCCACCCCCCCCCCTAGAATAATAGAACAAGATTAGGTTAGACAGGCATCCCACCTGTGACAGTAAAAAAGATGATGTATGAAAGAAAGACACGTATGTAGAATAAAAGTACGAGAGGTATAAATGCGAGAACTAGTATGAAAGGATAAAGTAGAAAAGGCTCCAAATCAATATTGGAGGTGATTAGAATTAAAAAAAAAAAAAAAAAAAAAAAAAAAAAAAAAAAAAAAAAAAAAAAAAAAAAAAACCTAACCTAACCTAACCTAACCTAACCTAACCTAACCTAACCTAACCTAACCTAACCTAACCTAACCTAACCTAACCTAACCTAACCTAACCTAACCTAACCTAACCTAACCTAACCTAACCTAACCTAACCTAACCTAACCTAACCTAACCTAACCTAACCTAACCTAACCTAACCTAACCTAACCTAACCTAACCTAACCTAACCTAACCTAACCTAACCTAACCTAACCTAACCTAACCTAACCTAACCTAACCTAACCTAACCTAACCTAACCTAACCTAACCTAACCTAACCTAACCTAACCTAACCTAACCTAACCTAACCTAACCTAACCTAACCTAACCTAACCTAACCTAACCTAACCTAACCTAACCTAACCTAACCTAACCTAACCTAACCTAACCTAACCTAACCTAACCTAACCTAACCTAACCTAACCTAACCTAACCTAACCTAACCTAACCTAACCTAACCTAACCTAACCTAACCTAACCTAACCTAACCTAACCTAACCTAACCTAACCTAACCTAACCTAACCTAACCTAACCTAACCTAACCTAACCTAACCTAACCTAACCTAACCTAACCTAACCTAACCTAACCTAACCTAACCTAACCTAACCTAACCTAACCTAACCTAACCTAACCTAACCTAACCTAACCTAACCTAACCTAACCTAACCTAACCTAACCTAACCTAACCTAACCTAACCTAACCTAACCTAACCTAACCTAACCTAACCTAACCTAACCTAACCTAACCTAACCTAACCTAACCTAACCTAACCTAACCTAACCTAACCTAACCTAACCTAACCTAACCTAACCTAACCTAACCTAACCTAACCTAACCTAACCTAACCTAACCTAACCTAACCTAACCTAACCTAACCTAACCTAACCTAACCTAACCTAACCTAACCTAACCTAACCTAACCTAACCTAACCTAACCTAACCTAACCTAACCTAACCTAACCTAACCTAACCTAACCTAACCTAACCTAACCTAACCTAACCTAACCTAACCTAACCTAACCTAACCTAACCTAACCTAACCTAACCTAACCTAACCTAACCTAACCTAACCTAACCTAACCTAACCTAACCTAACCTAACCTAACCTAACCTAACCTAACCTAACCTAACCTAACCTAACCTAACCTAACCTAACCTAACCTAACCTAACCTAACCTAACCTAACCTAACCTAACCTAACCTAACCTAACCTAACCTAACCTAACCTAACCTAACCTAACCTAACCTAACCTAACCTAACCTAACCTAACCTAACCTAACCTAACCTAACCTAACCTAACCTAACCTAACCTAACCTAACCTAACCTAACCTAACCTAACCTAACCTAACCTAACCTAACCTAACCTAACCTAACCTAACCTAACCTAACCTAACCTAACCTAACCTAACCTAACCTAACCTAACCTAACCTAACCTAACCTAACCTAACCTAACCTAACCTAACCTAACCTAACCTAACCTAACCTAACCTAACCTAACCTAACCTAACCTAACCTAACCTAACCTAACCTAACCTAACCTAACCTAACCTAACCTAACCTAACCTAACCTAACCTAACCTAACCTAACCTAACCTAACCTAACCTAACCTAACCTAACCTAACCTAACCTAACCTAACCTAACCTAACCTAACCTAACCTAACCTAACCTAACCTAACCTAACCTAACCTAACCTAACCTAACCTAACCTAACCTAACCTAACCTAACCTAACCTAACCTAACCTAACCTAACCTAACCTAACCTAACCTAACCTAACCTAACCTAACCTAACCTAACCTAACCTAACCTAACCTAACCTAACCTAACCTAACCTAACCTAACCTAACCTAACCTAACCTAACCTAACCTAACCTAACCTAACCTAACCTAACCTAACCTAACCTAACCTAACCTAACCTAACCTAACCTAACCTAACCTAACCTAACCTAACCTAACCTAACCTAACCTAACCTAACCTAACCTAACCTAACCTAACCTAACCTAACCTAACCTAACCTAACCTAACCTAACCTAACCTAACCTAACCTAACCTAACCTAACCTAACCTAACCTAACCTAACCTAACCTAACCTAACCTAACCTAACCTAACCTAACCTAACCTAACCTAACCTAACCTAACCTAACCTAACCTAACCTAACCTAACCTAACCTAACCTAACCTAACCTAACCTAACCTAACCTAACCTAACCTAACCTAACCTAACCTAACCTAACCTAACCTAACCTAACCTAACCTAACCTAACCTAACCTAACCTAACCTAACCTAACCTAACCTAACCTAACCTAACCTAACCTAACCTAACCTAACCTAACCTAACCTAACCTAACCTAACCTAACCTAACCTAACCTAACCTAACCTAACCTAACCTAACCTAACCTAACCTAACCTAACCTAACCTAACCTAACCTAACCTAACCTAACCTAACCTAACCTAACCTAACCTAACCTAACCTAACCTAACCTAACCTAACCTAACCTAACCTAACCTAACCTAACCTAACCTAACCTAACCTAACCTAACCTAACCTAACCTAACCTAACCTAACCTAACCTAACCTAACCTAACCTAACCTAACCTAACCTAACCTAACCTAACCTAACCTAACCTAACCTAACCTAACCTAACCTAACCTAACCTAACCTAACCTAACCTAACCTAACCTAACCTAACCTAACCTAACCTAACCTAACCTAACCTAACCTAACCTAACCTAACCTAACCTAACCTAACCTAACCTAACCTAACCTAACCTAACCTAACCTAACCTAACCTAACCTAACCTAACCTAACCTAACCTAACCTAACCTAACCTAACCTAACCTAACCTAACCTAACCTAACCTAACCTAACCTAACCTAACCTAACCTAACCTAACCTAACCTAACCTAACCTAACCTAACCTAACCTAACCTAACCTAACCTAACCTAACCTAACCTAACCTAACCTAACCTAACCTAACCTAACCTAACCTAACCTAACCTAACCTAACCTAACCTAACCTAACCTAACCTAACCTAACCTAACCTAACCTAACCTAACCTAACCTAACCTAACCTAACCTAACCTAACCTAACCTAACCTAACCTAACCTAACCTAACCTAACCTAACCTAACCTAACCTAACCTAACCTAACCTAACCTAACCTAACCTAACCTAACCTAACCTAACCTAACCTAACCTAACCTAACCTAACCTAACCTAACCTAACCTAACCTAACCTAACCTAACCTAACCTAACCTAACCTAACCTAACCTAACCTAACCTAACCTAACCTAACCTAACCTAACCTAACCTAACCTAACCTAACCTAACCTAACCTAACCTAACCTAACCTAACCTAACCTAACCTAACCTAACCTAACCTAACCTAACCTAACCTAACCTAACCTAACCTAACCTAACCTAACCTAACCTAACCTAACCTAACCTAACCTAACCTAACCTAACCTAACCTAACCTAACCTAACCTAACCTAACCTAACCTAACCTAACCTAACCTAACCTAACCTAACCTAACCTAACCTAACCTAACCTAACCTAACCTAACCTAACCTAACCTAACCTAACCTAACCTAACCTAACCTAACCTAACCTAACCTAACCTAACCTAACCTAACCTAACCTAACCTAACCTAACCTAACCTAACCTAACCTAACCTAACCTAACCTAACCTAACCTAACCTAACCTAACCTAACCTAACCTAACCTAACCTAACCTAACCTAACCTAACCTAACCTAACCTAACCTAACCTAACCTAACCTAACCTAACCTAACCTAACCTAACCTAACCTAACCTAACCTAACCTAACCTAACCTAACCTAACCTAACCTAACCTAACCTAACCTAACCTAACCTAACCTAACCTAACCTAACCTAACCTAACCTAACCTAACCTAACCTAACCTAACCTAACCTAACCTAACCTAACCTAACCTAACCTAACCTAACCTAACCTAACCTAACCTAACCTAACCTAACCTAACCTAACCTAACCTAACCTAACCTAACCTAACCTAACCTAACCTAACCTAACCTAACCTAACCTAACCTAACCTAACCTAACCTAACCTAACCTAACCTAACCTAACCTAACCTAACCTAACCTAACCTAACCTAACCTAACCTAACCTAACCTAACCTAACCTAACCTAACCTAACCTAACCTAACCTAACCTAACCTAACCTAACCTAACCTAACCTAACCTAACCTAACCTAACCTAACCTAACCTAACCTAACCTAACCTAACCTAACCTAACCTAACCTAACCTAACCTAACCTAACCTAACCTAACCTAACCTAACCTAACCTAACCTAACCTAACCTAACCTAACCTAACCTAACCTAACCTAACCTAACCTAACCTAACCTAACCTAACCTAACCTAACCTAACCTAACCTAACCTAACCTAACCTAACCTAACCTAACCTAACCTAACCTAACCTAACCTAACCTAACCTAACCTAACCTAACCTAACCTAACCTAACCTAACCTAACCTAACCTAACCTAACCTAACCTAACCTAACCTAACCTAACCTAACCTAACCTAACCTAACCTAACCTAACCTAACCTAACCTAACCTAACCTAACCTAACCTAACCTAACCTAACCTAACCTAACCTAACCTAACCTAACCTAACCTAACCTAACCTAACCTAACCTAACCTAACCTAACCTAACCTAACCTAACCTAACCTAACCTAACCTAACCTAACCTAACCTAACCTAACCTAACCTAACCTAACCTAACCTAACCTAACCTAACCTAACCTAACCTAACCTAACCTAACCTAACCTAACCTAACCTAACCTAACCTAACCTAACCTAACCTAACCTAACCTAACCTAACCTAACCTAACCTAACCTAACCTAACCTAACCTAACCTAACCTAACCTAACCTAACCTAACCTAACCTAACCTAACCTAACCTAACCTAACCTAACCTAACCTAACCTAACCTAACCTAACCTAACCTAACCTAACCTAACCTAACCTAACCTAACCTAACCTAACCTAACCTAACCTAACCTAACCTAACCTAACCTAACCTAACCTAACCTAACCTAACCTAACCTAACCTAACCTAACCTAACCTAACCTAACCTAACCTAACCTAACCTAACCTAACCTAACCTAACCTAACCTAACCAGTCTTGTCTGAGCCTCGGACCGTGCCGGAAGCAAAACCACGTGCTCCAAGACTAAAAAATTCGAAAAAGTGGGTTTTTCTTGAGCTACGACAGAGATCGCGGTGTCAAAAGTTGCGTCTCGTCGAGGCCCACACGGCGGTGCATCGCAAACAAACCGGAAAACTTCGGAAAAACGCGAAAAGTGCTTTCTTTTAAAAGTGGCAAAATTGTGAAATTTCAAAACGCCATAGAAGCGTTAAAAAAGTGAATATTGATAAAGTGCAAAGTGCCTCCGTATAGTGCTCACCGGCCCCAACAACATCCTGGTGCAGGCAGACCCGGAAAACTCACCATCTCCGAGGGAAAGCCAGAAAAACAACTTTCACCTGGCCATGCGGTCGGAGATCCCGTGGTCGTAGAAGCCTGGAAATCGGTGGACAGCAGGTACACTATACCCACACTAATAATCCGCAAAAAGAAAAATTTTAAATCACAAGGAAAATTTACTATAATTAAAAGAAAAATCAAAATTTGACCTGGAATAACTCAGGAACTAAGAACAAAATTCAAATTCTGGAATTGCTATCTTTGGCGCGCTCATTAGAAGATTCTACAGAAGCAAAATCAAAATTTTTAAATTAAAATTACTCGGACTGTATTTAAAATAGTGAAATTTTTTAAAATTCTTAAAATTGTTTCAAAAAATTAGGAAATTTTAATAGCTGTTAATTTTATATGATAGTGTACCTCCAGGAGCAGATATCCTGAATTTTACAGATTTTTTGGCCCAGCGGTTCTCGAGTTATGGAATTTTAACTGTTTTTCGGCAATAATTCGGAAATAATACATAAATATTAGGTTTTGACCACGGGGGGGTGTCTAAAAGCACCATTGCGAAGGGATAAACCCCAAACACCGACCCTGTAACTTCAAAATTGAAAGAAATCAATTTTAGAACCAAATTCAAAATTAAAACCAAAAAATTAAAACTTCCATAGCTCGGGATCCGCTGAACATAGAAACGCCGGACTTTCGGTGCACACATTAAAATTGGGTTTAGAAAATAGTCCGCGACAGGAAAATTGAATCGGAGGGAAATCGCCGAATAGCGTTCGAACCGCATCGGCAGGGTGGGGCTGGTGAAGCCAGACTGCCCAGAGAAAACCCGGACCTTCTGCGACCAACGGTTGAGGAGTTAGAGGCATTTTTCGCCCAACTTTGACAGTTGGGCGGCCATCTTTGTTTTTCTAAAACCAGCATAACTCCTGAGCCGTTGGGCGTAGAGAGTTGCGGATTGGACGAACGAGCTGTGGGACATCCCCTCCATCCGTACAGTTGACTTTTGGGCGGATTCCGCCCAAAAAATTTTGGACCTCTGGAGACAGCTTGACCGGACGGAGGGGAAAAAACCAGCCTGTCTCGACCCGAAAACCGCTGCTCTGCGACCTCTGGATCCGGAGATATCGCAAGTCAAAGTCAGAGTTTGACAGATCGGCGGCCATCTTGGAAATCTTTGGGCCCCGATATCTCCGGAACCAGGGCTCGCACAGGGACGGGACTTTCTTGGAATAGGACGGCTCGACCTATATTTTAATATCCTTCAGGTTTTCGGCGGATTGGAGAGACAAAAATTTATAAGTTCAGAAACAGCGGAAACGGGTGGAGCGAGGCGGGCGGGTCGCGGCGGTCCAAGCGCGGACGAAATCGGACCACGGGTTCTCGAGTTATAAGCTAGAACCAGTTCTGGTTTTTGATTCTTCTTCTTCTTTGGAAAACTTTGAACGGCTATAACTCGGGAACCGTTGGGGCTAGCCGGGCGTGCTTGGTATCGCTGTAACGGGCTTGGCGAGCTCTACCGTCTCAGCTAGTCAAATCCGCTCTACGTAGAGTCGGTGGGAATTTCATCCCCACCAACCACAATTTAGACCGTGGGACGAAATTTTTTCGACCCACCGCATTGACTAAAGGGCCCGCAACGGTGCGGAGAAATAATTGGACTCTACTCACTCTACAATCCGGGTGAAAATCTGAATTGTTGAACTCTTGCGAAATTGGCAGATTTCGCAAAGTAACCAGTGCTACCCTTACAGGGCAGCAAATTAGCTTAAGTGACAAGAGTCAGGGACTCTACTTTTATTTTATTTTTTCTTTTCCACATACATTTTTATTTATAATTGTGTACTTTTCGTCCCTGTTGACGCACTGTGTCGGTTCACGCATAGCGAATTTTAACTTCTACAAGCAAGCGTCACCGGCACTTAGACTACCCCAACATGTTTGGGTATAGGACCCCAGATGTGAAAGGCAGAGGCGTCTCCACGCCACCCAGAGACGCGAGGAAGTCCCCTGGTTCGCCAGTGGAGGTGGGAAAAACACCCACGAAGACAGTGCGTCGCAGCATCGACGTATGGGAAGCTGCTAACACGGATCCCACCCCCACACTGACAAAGGGAACGAAGGAGGCTGGACCCTCTAAACAGGAGGCACCGGTAAGAGGGACCTCAAGGACAACAGGGCTAACCACCACCGTCGAGACGAAAAGCCCGAAGAGCTTTGCGAGCCGCACAGCGGAAGCACATGCCAAATTGCTTAAGGCCAAGCACCATCTGAACGGCCTTAAGTCAATGAAGAAAGAAGTCAAGACGGTGGTCATAGAAGTCATTGACCGGCTCTACCAACTTGTTAAGGAGGCCGAGGCGGCAGGAAAAGCGGTGAAACCTACCAGCAGCACAGAAACCGCAGACAACACCAAACAGACCCAGCGAACTCCGATGGCAAACGCTGAACAAAATCCCTTGTGGAGCAAGCTGGAAGAACAGACGAGGTTGCTGGAGGAAACCAACAGAAAAATCGCAGAGTTAAGCGTCAACTTAAACGAGCATAGGGAAGTCATGGTCCAAGCCAAAAGTGCCTCCTACGCCAGCGTCACAGCCTCGAGCAGTGGAGGTAGTAACACACAAAGGAGCACTTTACACTCCGTGGTTATTGCCTCCACTGACGAGACAAAGACGGGAGAGGAGACCCTGAGCAGAGTTAGGGAAGCAGTAGACGCAAAGGAGGGCTGGATCAGGGTGGAAAGGGTCCGGAAGGCAAAGGACAGGAAGGTCATCCTGGGGTTCACCACGGTGGAGGACAAGAACAGAGCGAAAGAAAGAATAATATCTAAAGGAACCGGACTCACCGTGGAGGACATTAAAAATAAGAACCCACTCCTGATCCTCAAAGACATCCTGACTGCCAACACGGACGAGGACATCCAAAAGGCGCTGAAAAATCAGAACAAATCCGTCTTCAAAGATCTAAAGGAAGGAGATGAGAAGGTAACAATAAAATACCGTAGAAGAGCAAGAAATCCACTAACCAGCCATGTGGTGCTGAGTGTTTCGCCGACAGTTTGGCAGAGAGTCACGGCGCAAGGCTATGTCCATATCGACTTGCAGCGGATCAGAGCTGAGGACCAATCTCCACTCGTCCAGTGCAGCCGCTGCTTGGAGTATGGGCATACCAAGCGCTTTTGCGGAGAGCCGGCGGACCTCTGCAGCCACTGTGGTGGACCGCACTTGAAGACGGAATGCGCTGATTGGATGGCCGGGATCCCGCCGAAATGCCGTAACTGTGTAAAAGCGGATCAATACGACAACGAGCACAACGCCTTCAGCCACGACTGCATGGTCCGCCGAAAACGGGACGAACTAGCACGGCTCACTGTAGCATACTGCTAAGGGCGTCCCGGGCGATACCATTTCCTACTGGGTGCTGCAAGCAAATCTCCAGCGTAAAAACCTGGCGACCAAAGAGCTAATGTTGGAAGCCAAAAAGCGGAAAGCTGCGGTGGCGCTACTCCAAGAACCCTATGTGGGCAGAAACGAAAAGATGGGATCGCAACCCGGCGTTAGAATCTTCCAGAACGCGGTCGGGCAGGGTAGAAGGAAGGCAGCGATTGCTGTATTTGACAGTAACCTCAAAGTGACGCAATACCCGGACCTCACCACCAACAACATCGTGGTGGTGGGGATCCAGACCGTGTCCTGGGAGATCACGCTGGTTGCATATTACTTCGAACCTGACTTACCCATCGAACCATACCTGGCCCAACTGTACAAAATCGGAGATAAGATAGGCCATAAGAGGTGGATCCTTGGAGGAGACGCCAACGCGAAGAGCACCTGGTGGGGCAGTCTCAAGATCGACGGAAGGGGTAACGACATGGCTGGAGCTCTCGGCGACATGGGCCTTCACGTACTGAACGAAGGTACAATTCCAACCTTCGACACCATACGGGGCGGCGTGCAGTATCAAAGTTTCGTCGATATAACTGCATGCTCGACAGACCTCCTAAACTTAATCGAGAAATGGAGAGTAGATAGGGAATTGGTGAATTCGGACCACAACGGCATAGTCTTCGGAATCCGTCTAGCCAAGGCCAAAGGAATAGTCATCAGCAGAACAACTAGAAGGTACAACACGAAAAAAGCAGATTGGACCAGATTTAAAGAAAAGCTGACACAGCTTAAAGCTGAGCAAAAACTCACAAAAAACGACATCGAGAGAATTGAAACTGCTGATGAGCTGGAGGCCGCGGTTAAGACATACACAGCAATAATAACGGAGGCCTGTGAAACATCAGTACCAACAAAGAGAACGGAGGACGAGCTGACTGTGCCGTGGTGGTCCGAAAACCTCACCAAACTTAAGAAAGAAGTGGCAACCCTAAAAAGGAGGATTAGGAACGCTGCCCCCATAAGAAGACCCAAGGTAGTCGGAGAATACGTGAGGGCCAAAGAGGTATATGAATCCGAAGCAGCAAAAGCCATGATCGACAGCTGGAAGGAATTCTGTGGGAGGCAGGACAGGGAAAGCCTATGGGACAGCATATACAGGGTAATTGCAAGAACGCACAACAGGGAAGAGGACCTGCCCCTAAAACATAACGGGGAGAATCTGAGCTCCAAAGGCTCGGTGGAACTCCTCGCGCGCACATTCTACCCGGAGGACTGCGCGGAGGAGGACAATACGTACCACAGAGAAGTGAGAACTAGAGCCGAGGAGGTGAATGCTGGGGAACGGGATGAACCCTGCGACCCACCATTCACGCTTGCAGAGCTCCGACAGGCGTGCAGGTCCTTCAATCCAAAGAAAGCCCCAGGGAAAGATGCCCTCACGGCGGATATATGCATTAAAGCCATAGATGCGGACCCAGAGGCTTTCCTCGCCCTGCTGAACAAGTGCCTCCAGCTGTATCACTTCCCCGATCTGTGGAAGGAGGCGATCGTTGTCGTGTTGAGGAAACCGGGTAGGGACGACTATACCACACCCAAGGCCTATAGACCCATTGGTCTCCTGTCGATATTAGGGAAGATATTGGAGAAGATGTTGATGGCAAGGGTAAAGTACCATATTCTCCCCAACATGAGCACCCGCCAGTTTGGCTTCATGCCCCAAAAAAGCACAGAAGACTCCCTCTATAACCTACTAAAGCACATAAGGAGCAAACTCGCAGAGAAGAAGATTGTCGCTTTAGTGTCGTTGGATATAGAGGGAGCTTTTGACAGCGCGTGGTGGCCAGCCATCAGAGTTAGACTGGTGGAAGAGGGATGCCCGATAAACATCAGGAAGGTAATGGACAGCTACCTGGACAGTAGAAAGGTCACAGTACGCTATGCCGGAGAAGAGTATAGTAGAGAGACCAAGAAAGGCTGCGTACAAGGCTCGGTGGGAGGTCCCATCCTATGGAACCTCCTACTTGACCCTCTCTTGAAAGACCTGGAGCAAAGAGGAGACTATGTCCAAGCCTTCGCCGATGATGTCGTCCTCGTCTTTGACGCTGATACGGCTCTGGAGATCGAGGCGAAAGCGAATGCCTCCCTCGAACATGTTCGGGGGTGGGGTGTCCGAAACAAGCTGAGGTTTGCACCAAACAAGACAAACACAATGGTAATAACTCGCAAGTTAAAATACGACACCCCACGTCTGAGCATGGGCGGGGTGGGCATAACCACGACCAGAGAGATCAAGATTTTGGGCGTCATCATCGACGATAGGCTAACATTCAAGCCACACGTAGCAAGCATCTGTAGGAAGGCCTTGGGTGTGCACAAACGGCTGACTCGCGCTGCGAGAACGACTTGGGGACTTCAATCGGAGATCGTCAGAACGATATACAATGCAACGGTGGAGCCAATCATTCTGTACGCTGCCAGCGTGTGGGAGGCCGCGACCCTCAGAGTGGGCGTCCAGAAACAACTCAACGCAGTACAAAGAGGTGTCGCACAGCAGATATGTAAGGCATACCGCACGGTGTCGCTTCACTCGGCGCTGGCTCTGGCGGGGATTCTCCCACTTGATCTGCGAGTGCAGGAAGCCGCGGCTCTGTACAGGTCAAGAAAGGGGGAGTCCCGGCCAGAGCTATGCGACAGGGAGATTGAGCGGAAGTCTTCAGCTCTAAAAACCCCGCATCCGTCGAAGGGGGCAGAGATCGAGGTGGTCGGACTGGTGGACCAACTGCAACTCGATGCCGTTGGTGAATGTGACTTACGCATATTCACCGACGGCAGCAAAATCGAGGACAAAGTAGGGGCCGCCGTATCCGTTTGGATCGGGGGCTCTGAAATCAAAAACATAAAGCTTAAACTTGCAGACTATTGCACGGTCTACCAGGCCGAACTCCTCGCAATCTGGAGGGCCACTGAAGAGGCTCTAAAGAGGGGGGCGACATCGTGCGGCATCTACAGTGATTCCATGGCGGCCCTCCAGACCATCCAAAACCGATCTTCCCTCCATCCACTTGCGGTGGCGACCAGAGATAATATGAGAACGCTATCCCAACAGAGCAAACTGATTAAATTGTTCTGGGTCAAAGCCCATGTTGGTATGGAGGGGAACGAAAGGGCGGACACGTTGGCAAAGGAGGCCGCCAGGACCACGAAAAGGAAGCCTGATTACGATCTGTGCCCGGTTTCGTTCGTCAAGCGTAGCATTCGTGCGGCTACGATTGACGAATGGAACCGGAGATACATTACTGGAGACACGGCCAAGGTTACGAGGATGTTCCTCCCTGACGCGGTGGAGGCGTACAGAATGGTTCGGCAAATGAAGATCAACCACATTACGACACAAATTATGACAGGGCACGGGGGGTTCTCCGAATACCTGAATCGATTTCGGTGTAAGGACAACCCCTCGTGCACCTGTGACCCAGATACAAGCGAAACCGTGCCACATCTTTTGTTCGAGTGCCCGGTGTTCGGACTAGATAGATATAATCTAGAACAAAAATTGGACCTCAAAATTGCAGAGGATAGCGTGCGGGAACTGATGCGGTGTGTGAACAGAGAGTCATTCTTAGACTACTCAACCAAAATAGCTATAACAGTAATTAATAGAAATAAAACCAAATAGCACATAAGTTATGCTTGACTGATATTTTGGAAATATCACATATTAGCATAAAATAAGAATAATGTAATAGTGGCTAAGAATTAGAAATTAAGAAATAAAAAATGTAAAATAGAAATAGGTCAATTGTAAAAGAGCAAGTTAAATGTATAGTTAATGTAAGAAATAGTGTAAGAAACGAATAGAATAAAAAAGCTACTTGTAAAGTCATTTCCCCTAAATAAAGGAAACAAAAAGATAGGGCAGCGTAGAATAGTCGTGGGAGTCCCACCCACATGGGAATACATGAAGATGAATGAAAGAAAGAAAACGAATGTAGAACGAAAGTACGAGCGGCAAGAAAGATAGAACTGGAATGAAAGAGAACTAGCAGAAACAGGCACCAATCATGTTGGTGGTAGCGAATTAAAAAAAAAAAAAAAAAAAAAAAAAAAAAAAAAAAAAAAAAAAAAAAAAAAAAAAAAAAAAAAAAAAAAAAAAAAAAAAAAAAAAAAACCTAACCTAACCTAACCTAACCTAACCTAACCTAACCTAACCTAACCTAACCTAACCTGACCTAACCTAACCTAACCTAACCTAACCTAACCTGGGGTGCGCGTCCGAAACCTCCACGTTGGTCCTCCAGTTTCTTGTCCCTTTCATATTCGTATGGGGGGGAACGGAAGCGGGAGGGCTGGTGCACCCTGGACAACGGCAAATATGTTCCCTTTCGAGAGTTCGTGTTTGCCGTTGACGAATATCGGACTGCTGGTGTTCTCAGCCCCCTCTGCTTTCAGAGGAGCCCTGAGACCCAAAGCGAGTGGAGCGCTGCCCCTTTGTGGTGTGGCCGCGACCAAAGGAGGGTTGCTCGAGAGGAGTGACCAGGGGTTGGTCGAAAGACTGACTCCGAGTAGGAGTATACCGTAGCCCCTTGGACCCTTTCTCAAGCCGACGTGGTTTCTGGGGTCAGATGACCTGACTTTCGGGGCCAGACTGGCTGGGGAGAGGGGCCAAGGGGGTCGGGGGTCTTGGCTTCAACGCCCGGACTGCGAGGAAGAAAACCTCTATAAAAAATTACCCCTAGTCCTTGTGTGGTGGGCAGGGTGTCATCGCTCGCGACAATTATATCTTAGTCTTAGGATGAGCTATTATTGTCTGCAGGGTGGTGACACACGGTCTTCCACATGGACGCAGTTGGCAACGTGCTGTGGTACTCATGGGCAGGGGGATTGCTGCCCGCTAGCGTTGCAACCTCGCCGGAACTGGCAACCGGCGTTGTATCTGCCTTGGCACTGGGAATGAGCGTCACCCTGGGTTCGACATTTAGATCGTCTCAACTCGTGGGAACAAATATGGACCTAAAAAAAAACCAAAACGAAGGAGGAGAGAACTACGGTTCTGAAGTTGAGGGAGGATGCAACTTCAACCCAGCTGAAGTGGAGTCGACGTTTAGAGGAGAAAGAGAGGCGCGTGTCTCACTCTCGCGGTGCGACAGTGTTCTGCTCGACCTGCCGCAGGAGTTGCAGCTGTCGGAGTCCGATAGCAGCGACATGGCGATGAGCTCGCGCTCGTGCTCGCCCAGCGCCAGTGGTCGGGACGTGCGGAACTGGCTGAAGCGCCCTAACCCTGACGCCGATGAGGAGGAGAAGGGCTCGAAGCCTAGAGGCACGAGGGGCAAGAGGGGGCGCGGTCGCCCGCCGACAACCGGCCAGTACGTCGGCCTGGCGAAAGCCAAGGCCGAGCTCAACGCGGCCAAGGAGAGGGAGCTCGAACTCCGGGCCGAACAGGAGCTGGCAGAGGAAGTCTCCCAAATTAAAGAAAGGCGTGAGGCCCACCTCCCTGAAGTTGCCGTAGAACTGGGCGGAAAAAGTGTGACGGAGCTCAGCGGCGAAATAGAGGCAGCGGTGGAGATGATTAACTCCATCGCCCGTAAGTCCTCCAAGCTGAAGTGTCAGTATGTGCGGGACCTCCGTAAGTGTGCGAGCACTATCATGGGCAACGCCCGTGAAATGAGGTCCCGCACGGAGTCTGAGGAAGTGCTCCGTCTGCAGGGCGAGCTGGCCGCCCTGCAAAAGAAGATGCAGGATTTCGAGCAGCAGGCGGCCTCTGCCCCGGCGATGACGCGTGAGGAAATCGCGTTTTTCGTCGACGCGCGTCTCGCCGGCATTGAGGGCCGTCTCCTGCCGGAGCCGCGGCTGCGCCCTCCGCTAGCGGCGGACACGCGCGCGGCCGCCCGCGCGGCCACCCGCGCCGCGCAAGTGGCGACGGACGATCGCGCGGTGCCCACGGTGGACGTGACGCCATCACCGCCGGACCCTGATCCGACGCCTGGGCCCTCAATTTCCCCTCCCCTGCCCCCGGCAGTTGTTCCGGGAGACAAGGTGAAGGGGAAAAGAAAGAAGAAGACCGCTGCGGCGATCGAAGCCGAGTCCGCTCGTGAGGCGCGCCCCTCGCCCTCTGCACCAACCCCTCCAAAGTTGGGGGATTGGAATAAGGTCGCAGCGCGCCCGAAGAAGGCCAAACCGAGCAGCCCGGCCTCTGCTGCGGCGCAGGCTAAGCCTAAGGCCCAGGAGACGCCCAAGGCCCCGAAGGTCCGTACCCCTCGAACCGCCGCGGTGGTACTGACGCTGCGACAGGACGCGGTGGCTAAGGGGCTAACATACGCCCAGGTTATGACCGAGGCCGAGAGGAAGGTCGACCTCAAGGGCCTCGGCATCGAAGGCGTCCGCCTGCGTACGGCGGTGACCGGGGGCCGGATTTTGGAGGTGGCCGGGGCTGATAAGGCCCAGAAGGCCGACGTCCTAGCCGAAAAGCTCCGGCTAGCCCTCGGCGAGGACATCCGAGTTTCACGGCCGGAGATGGCTGCGGAGGTGCGCATCACCGGCCTGGGTGACACGGCCACCGCTGACATGGTGGCCCAGGCCGTCGCAAGGGCGGGCGGGTGCCCTGCCGAGAAAGTCAGGGTGGGCGGGGTAAACCGCTCACCTGGCCGACAGGGCACGGTCTGGGTGCGATGCCCTGCTGTGGCGGCCAAGAAGGTGGCGGATGGCCGTCGCCTGACGGTTGGGTGGGCCAACGCTCGAGTTGTCCTCCTCGAGCCGAGACCGCAGCGGTGCTTCCGCTGCCTGGTGCCGGGGCATGTGGGGGCGCAGTGTGCCTGCGAGGTAGATCGCAGCGCGCTGTGCTTCCGCTGCGGGCGTCCTGGCCATAGGCAGGACGCTTGCGACGCGGACCCCAATTGCCCCGTCTGCGCGGCGGAGAACGCCCCGGCGGGCCACCGCCTGGGCTCTAAAAAGTGCCCCGCGATGGTCCGCGGGAGAGACCGCCGGTCTCGAGGGGCTAAGGGCACGGGGGCTAATCCCAGACCCCTCACCCAGCCGTCAGAGGAGGCGATGGACACGGCCCAACAATAATGGCCAAAATCTCATTCCTGCAGGGCAACGTGAACCACTGTGCTGCGGCCCAGGATCTCTTGATCCAGACCGCAGTGCAGTGGCAAACGACTGTAGCCATAGTCGCTGAGCCGTACTGCGTCCGCGCCCGGGATGACTGGGTGGGCGACCGGGACGACTCGGTGGCTATCGTCACCTGGCGGGGTGGCGCTGCGCCTGCCCCCTTCGACATGGTGTCGCGGGGTCGCGGGTGCGTTCTTGCTTCGCTGGGGGACGTTGCAGTGATTGGGGTGTACTTCTCACCCAACAGAAGCCTCGCCGACTTCGAGCAGATGCTCGCGGAAGTCGGGGCTCTGGTGGCGGACGTGCACCCCACCCCCGTGGTGGTTGCCGGGGATTTCAACGCCAAATCCAGGGCGTGGGGATCCCAGGCGACAGACGCCCGGGGGGAGGTTTTGGAGGATTGGGCGGTGTCCACGGGCTTGGCGCTGCTAAATACGGGGGCGGTTCACACGTGCGTGCGGAGGCAGGGCGGGTCGATTGTCGACCTCTCGTTCGCCAGTCCCGCCCTGGCCCGCCGCACGAGAAACTGGAGGGTCATCGGGGGGGTGGAGACGCTATCGGATCATCGATATATCCGGTTCGACGTCGTCTCCGCTCCCACGGACTCTCCGGCTATAGATTTCAGCCGCCCCCTGGCAGGGGAAGGTCCGCGGTGGCGTCTCAGCACGCTGGACCCGGAGCTGGCCAAAGAGGCGGCCGTCGTCGAGCGGTGGGCTGCCGCTGCAAGCGGCCTGGACGTGGACGCGAGGTGCGAGTGGCTCGCAGGAGCGCTGACTCGCGTCTGCGACGCGGCGATGCGGAGGGCGAGACCGACCCCCCCGCGGAGGCAGGTGTACTGGTGGCGACCACACCTGGCAGAGCTGCGTAAACTCGTTCACGCAGCTCAGCGCAGGTACACCCGCAGTCGCGGGAGGAGGGTCAGAAACCTCGCCCTCGAGGAAGAACTATTCGCCGCGTACAGGGCCGCGCGTGCAGCATTTAGCTCGGCGATAAGGGCCGCCAAGGAGGAGGCCTGGAAGGAGTGGCTCGACAGCCTCAACGAGGACCCGTGGGGGCGCCCCTACAAGGCTGTGAGCCAGAAGCTCCGACCTTGGGCGCCCCCCCTCACCAGGACTCTGGAGCCACTCTTTCTGGAGCAGGTGGTCAGCTCCTTGTTTCCGGCGAGGGAAGAGTGGGTGCCACCGCGGATGGCAGCGCCGAGCGGGGGACCGGCGGAAGGCGAGGTGGTCCCGCCCGTGTCCGAGGCCGAGTTGGGGGCGGCGGTCCTGAAGTTAAAACGCAGGAACCGCGCCCCGGGCCCGGACGGTATACCTGGGCGGGTCCTAGCCCTTGCGGTGCCGGTCCTCGAGGAGGAGATCCTGTCCCTGTTGACGGAGTGTTTGGTGTCGGGGAGGCTCCCGCGGCGGTGGAAGACGGGCAAGCTCGTGCTGCTCCGGAAGCACGGGCGCCCAGCCGAGTCGCCGTCGGCCTACCGTCCCATTGTTCTGCTCGACGAGGCGTGCAAGCTCCTAGAGCGGGTGCTCGCTGCGCGACTCGTCGGGAGTTTGGGGGCGGATGGGCCGGATCTCAACGGCGACCAGTTCGGCTTCCGCTGTGGGAGATCCACGCTGGACGCCATATCCCGTCTCAGGGACAGGGTGGAGGAGGCTGTCGCCCGGGGGGAGGTGTTGTTGGCTGTCTCGCTGGATATTGCGAACGCCTTCAACTCCATCCCCTGGGCGACGATCGAAGAGGCGCTGAGGTACCACAACGTCCCGTGGTACCTCAGGCGCGTCCTTGCGGACTATTTCGTTGACCGGGCCATTAGCTATCCGGCCCGGAGCGCGGTGGTCCGCAGGGACATGACGTGCGGTGTTCCACAGGGGTCGGTGTTGGGACCGCTCCTGTGGAACATCGGGTTCGATTGGGTCCTGCGCGGTGCCAATCTTCGTGGAGTCGGCGTCCTTTGTTACGCCGACGACACCCTGGTCACCGCGCGTGGACCCACGTGTAGGGACGCAGCCGTGCTTGCCACTGCAGGCACGGCCCAGGTGGTGCGGCGCATCAGGGCGCTGGGCCTCAGGGTGGCCCTGGAAAAGTCCGAGGCCATCTTTTTTCATGGGCCTCGGACTAGGCCCCCCCGCGACGCGAGTATTGTGGTTGGCGGCACCTCCATTGCCGTCGGAACGACGCTGAAGTATCTCGGCCTCGTCCTCGACGGCAGATGGGGGTTCGCGGCGCATTTCCGGCAGCTGACTCCAAAGCTGGTGTCATATGCCGGGATGCTCGCGAAGCTGCTCCCCAATTGCGGGGGGGCGGGCAGTGTCTGCCGCCGTCTGTATGACGGTGTGGTGCGCTCCAAAGCGCTTTACGGAGCGCCGATTTGGGCGCCGGCCCTCAGCGCAGGCAACCTGACCCTGCTGCGACGTCCGCAGCGGGTCATCGCGCAGAGGGCCGCCCGGGCGTACCGCACCGTCTCGTATGAGGCGGCGTGCCTGATCGCGGGTAGCCTCCCCTGGGACCTGGAGGCTGGGGTCCTAGCGGAGGTCTACGAGAGGGGCGCCCTGATGCGCCGAGAAGGAGAACGCCCCCTTCCGGAACACGTCAATCGCTGGAGACGTGAGGGACGTGATGTCCTGTTCCGGAAGTGGGCGGACAGGTTGGCGGACGCCTCGGCGAGCAGATCGCTCGTCGGGGCCATTCGCCCCGTCCTGCGTCCGTGGGTGGAGGCGCGGCACCGGGTGCCGACTTACTTCCTGACCCAGCTCCTCACGGGTCACGGCTGCTTTGCCAAGTACCTGTGGGAGTTGGTGGGGATCGAGTCGGACCCCGTGTGTCGCCACTGCGCGGCCGGCGTCGTGGACACGGCAGATCACACGCTCTCCGTGTGCGCGGCGTGGGATGCCCAGCGCGCTCCGCTCGTGGACGCAATTGGGCGGGATCTATCGCTGTCGGCCGTCGTGCAAGCCATGGCCGGCAGCGAAGAGTGTTGGGCCGCCGTCTCCTCGTTTTCTCACGAGGTGATGGCGGCCAAGAGAGAGGAGCTGCGGGAGCGGGAGCGTGCCGGTAGCACACTCCCGCCCCGTCGGCCTACGGCGAGGGGGCGCCGGCGACGTATCTATGCCGGCGTCCCCGATTAGAGTAGCCACGGGCGGCGGGTCGGGGGACCTGCCGCCCCAGTGAGGATGTAGTGGCGGATGGCTCCCCTCCGTGTTTCGGGGGAGCCATCAAGAGGAGTCGAGGGGGACCAAATATGTCCCCCCCATCTTGTGTCGAGCCCTCCACAAGAGGGCGACCCTTGCCGAGCCGCAGTGAGTATACACTTGCCTATCCTGCGACTCGGCTAAGGCGACGGAGGAACACCGTGGGGTTTTAGTGGGTAGTCCGGCCGCTTGGTCGGGAGTCCCACTCGAAGCCGTCCCCGCTGCCCCCGCGGCGGGGGAGGCGAAGTGCGTAAACGCAGTTCCCCACGTAAAAAAAAAAAAAAAAAAACCTAACCTAACCTAACCTAACCTAACCTAACCTAACCTAACCTAACCTAACCTAACCTAACCTAACCTAACCTAACCTAACCTAACCTAACCTAACCTAACCTAACCTAACCTAACCTAACCTAACCTAACCTAACCTAACCTAACCTAACCTAACCTAACCTAACCTAACCTAACCTAACCTAACCTAACCTAACCTAACCTAACCTAACCTAACCTAACCTAACCTAACCTAACCTAACCTAACCTAACCTAACCTAACCTAACCTAACCTAACCTAACCTAACCTAACCTAACCTAACCTAACCTAACCTAACCTAACCTAACCTAACCTAACCTAACCTAACCTAACCTAACCTAACCTAACCTAACCTAACCTAACCTAACCTAACCTAACCTAACCTAACCTAACCTAACCTAACCTAACCTAACCTAACCTAACCTAACCTAACCTAACCTAACCTAACCTAACCTAACCTAACCTAACCTAACCTAACCTAACCTAACCTAACCTAACCTAACCTAACCTAACCTAACCTAACCTAACCTAACCTAACCTAACCTAACCTAACCTAACCTAACCTAACCTAACCTAACCTAACCTAACCTAACCTAACCTAACCTAACCTAACCTAACCTAACCTAACCTAACCTAACCTAACCTAACCTAACCTAACCTAACCTAACCTAACCTAACCTAACCTAACCTAACCTAACCTAACCTAACCTAACCTAACCTAACCTAACCTAACCTAACCTAACCTAACCTAACCTAACCTAACCTAACCTAACCTAACCTAACCTAACCTAACCTAACCTAACCTAACCTAACCTAACCTAACCTAACCTAACCTAACCTAACCTAACCTAACCTAACCTAACCTAACCTAACCTAACCTAACCTAACCTAACCTAACCTAACCTAACCTAACCTAACCTAACCTAACCTAACCTAACCTTTTTTTTTTTTTTTTTTTTTTTTTTTTTGTGACGCGGGGAAAAATGCGTTACGCACACCACCGGTGCCTGGGTGGCCTCCGGTGGTAGTGTGGGACTCCCCGTCGGCTGTCCGACGGTATACCCACTAAACGACCCCGCGAAATGCCATCGGCCGCGTTGGTGTGGTGCCCCGGATCTGTCAGCAACAGGGCACCACTGCGACTGGCCAGCCCCTCAGAAGGGGCCGGACTTCTTCTCTCTAGGGGCCATCCCGGCAAATTGGGACAGCCCCTCCGGCGGCGGGACCATTATGGGGCCAGGTTCCCAGCCTGACCCCTAGTCCCACAGGTTAGGGAGGCGGCAGTAGGTGCGCGTAGCGCCTACGCCGCACTCCCGTCCGCCGTCTCCGGAGCGGGACAGCCAACGGATCGTCCTCCCTGTCCCGCTCCGCGGCCTCCTTCTGGGACATGACAGTCTCACAGAAGGAGGCCATCGCCTGCCAGGCACTGTCGCTCCCGAGCATGCAGCGGACCACGCTCGGGAGCGAGAGGTCCGCGCTTCCCAGCGCGGACACCAGATCATGGCGCTGCCGAGACCACCTGGGACACTGCTCCAAGGTGTGCTGAGCAGTGTCCTCGGCCGCGCCACAATCGTGGCAGCCTGGCCGCTCCTCCCGCCTCGCGACCCGGTGCAGGTACTCACCGAAGCATCCATGTCCGGTGAGCACCTGCACCATGCGGAAGGTGAGGGGTTTGCGTCTGCGACGCATCCACGCCTCCAGGACCGGGCGCAGCGCATCCGCAACGCGGACACCATACCGCGGCTGCGCCAGGTCCTCCCCCCACCTCCGCATCATCTCTGCCTGCCCTCGCTGGCGATACCGCCCCACCTCTTCCAATGTGGGGCGCTCGCCGAGGTTCCTCCTCTCCGCAACAAACACGTACACCTCGGCGAGCACCTCCGCCGCCAACTCCCAGGGCGGGTCGCCAGCAAGGGCGGTCGCGGCCGTCCACGCCACCGTACGGTACCCCCTTATCGCCCTCTGCGCTATGACCCGCTGCGCTCTGCGCAGCTGAGCCCTATTGCGAGCGCAGAGGGCGTCCGCCCATATGGGGGCACCGTACGTGGCCATACTCCGGCAGATGCCGGAGTACAGCCGCCTGCACGCGGCGCTGGGCCCGCCCAGATTGGGCAGGAGGCGACCCAGCGCCGCCGCAGCTCTGATGACCCTCGGCCCCAACCGCTCGAAGTGGGGGCCGAAGGTCCATCTCCCGTCCAGGGTGAGGCCCAGGTAACTCATCTGGGCACTCACCCTAACCCTCACTCCTCCTATCTGGAGGTGCGCTCCCGAGGGGGGGCCCCGCCTGCCGGTCCCGCGGAAGAGGAGGGCCTCGGTTTTGTCCAACCGGACCCGAAGCCCAAGCCTCTCTATGCGGCTGACCACCAGTCCTACTCCGACTTCGGCCAGCCGCGCCGCCTCCACGAAGGTCTTACCCCGGGATGTGACGAGGGTGTCATCTGCATAGCAGATGACACTCATCCCGGGGAGGAGACGGCCCCGCAGGACCCAGTCGTATGCGAGGTCCCACAGAATGGGGCCCAGAACGGACCCCTGTGGGACACCGCACACGACACGCCTTCTGACCATCTGGCCCCTCGCGTCCTCGTAGCGCACCTCCCTGTCCTCCAGATACGCCTTCAACAGCCTCCCCAAGTACGGAGGCACCCCAAAGTACTTGAGGGCCTCCAGTATGGTACTGTGGGGGAGGCTGTTGAAGGCGTTGGCGATGTCTAGAGACACCGCCACCACCACATCTCCCTCGCGCTCCGCATCCTCCGTCACCGACCTTAGGCGCCTAATGGCGTCGACGGTCGACCGTCTGGCCCGGAACCCGAACTGGGCGTCCGATAGGCCCGGTCCCGGGCCATCCTCCAAGTGCTGAGCGAGGCGGGAAGCGACAACCCTTTCGAGGGCCTTCCCCGCCTCGTTCAGCAGAACGACCGGTCGAACCGCCGACCCCGAGTCCGGGGGCCGGTCTCCCTTCAGCAGAAGGCAGAGCCGGCCCACCCTGAAGGGTCCCGGGCAGCACCCCGACCGCAAGCAGCAGTCGAGGAGCTCCCGGAACCTGTCTCCGAGGTGCACGAGGGCCAATGCAAGCACCCTCCCGTGCACCCCGTCCGGACCCGGCGCCCTCTTCTTGCCTCGGAGGCGGTCAACGACCGCCTCCATCTCCTGGTCGGTGACGGGCGGCGGAGCGCCCTCCTCCTCTCCTCTGGAGTCCGACGTCCGACGTAGGACCATCCTCGGGGGAGCGTAGCCCCGTGGGGTGTCGGGGAAGAGTTCCCCGACAACCCTCTCCAACACGGCTGGCTGGAGGGTCTCCGTCAGTGGGGCCGACTGAGCGCGGATCTTGTTCCGCGCTCCTCTGTAAGGTCGGCCCCACGGGTCCCTATCCAGACCCTCCAGCAGCTCCTGCCACGCTCCCTCCTTGGCCCTACTGATGGCCATCTGCAGGGCTCTCCTACTCTCTACGTAGACGCCGTGCAGACGGCCATCCCTTTCTTCGTCCCGGGGGCGGCGACGCCTGCTCCGGGTGTACGCTCTACGCGCCCCGTTGCAGACGTCCCGGAGGTCGGCTATCTCCGCCGACCACCAGTAGACCGCCCGCCTTGGGGGCGGACGCCCAACACTGGGCATGGCCGCCCTGCACACCGCCGTGAAGGCGTCGCAGAGACGGCCAGCCCCTGGCTCCACCCCCAAATCCTCCATCGGCGGGAGGCCCCAGCGGCCGACAATGGCCGCCTCCTCAGCCAGTTCCCGGTCGAGCCTGGTGAGCGCCCAACGCGGGAACCGGCTCCGCCACCGGGACGAAGTCGTCGGACTCCCGGGGGCTGGAGACACCTCGAACCTGATGTAGCGATGGTCCGGGAGTGTCTCCACCCCCGTCTCCACCCTCCAACCCTCCACTCGGCGTGCGGTGGGCGCGGTGGCGAAGGACAGATCCACCACCGATCCTCCGTTCCACCGCACGCACGTGTGGACTGTCCCCCTATTCAAGAGGGACAGTCCCGCGGCCAGCGCCCACTCCTCCACTTTCCGCCCTTTGGCTTCCGTGGCCGGGTTGCCCCACGCCGTGGATTTGGCGTTGAAGTCCCCGGCCACGATAACCTGGGCGGGCGCTAGCCGCCTCACTGCCGACCCCAGAGCATCGAGCAGCTGCTCCAGGGCCGGCAGGTCGCGGTTCGGGGAGAAGTACACACCGATGATTGCGTACTCTCCCCGAACCGCCGCCACGTATCCGCCACCCCTCCCCCACACCACGAGTGGGGGGCTGGCGCCAGGCCTCGTGACGATGGCCACGGAACCGTCCAGATCCCCGGCCCAGTTAGGCCGGGAGGGCACGGAATATGGTTCCGCAACCACCGCCACGTCCACGTCCCACTCCGCCATGGTCTGCAGGAAAAGGTCCTGAGCCCCGGCGGAGTGGTTGACGTTGGCCTGCAGGAAGCGAGGATGTCCGGCCATTACTCGGACATCCTAGCCTCCGGCGCCTTCTGCCGCCCACTCCCGCGGGAGATGGGGGACGTTCTCCCACGGATGGATGGGGGGTTGCACAAACGGCCCCCCATCACATGGGTCGCCCTACGCCCGGCGTCGGCGCAAACGGCACAGCGGGCCTGGGCCGAACAGCCGGAGGCGATGTGCCCCGGCTGCCCGCACCGGTAACACAACCGGCTGCGGTCCTCCTTCGAGGGGCACAGCTCGGCTGTGTGCCCCTTCCCCATGCACTTGAAACAGTGCATGGGGCGCGACTCCAGCAAGTGGAGCTGCACCCGACTCCAGCCCACCCCGATACTGCCCAGCTCGAGCAGCTTTTTCGCTGCCGTGAGCGGGCAGCGCATCAGGGCGGAACTGGAATTCCGCCAGTCCGGGCGGATTTCGCCCACCCGGACCTGCTCCGGGGTGCAGCCCCCTTCGCGCGCGACCGCAACCTGGACCCGCTGTACCGTAGCGGCGTCGTCCAGACCCGTGAGGCGGAACTCCGCGCACTTCATGGGCCTGGACACTTCAACAACGCCGGACAGGGCGGCCGTTAATTTGGCCGCCAAGGCGTCAGCCTTCTCGTGGCTGGTGGAGCCGGGGACTTCAATCAGCCTCGCTCCGGTCGCCGACTTTCGTATCCGGAGCGAGCCGATTCCCAGCTCCCCCAGATCCACCTCCCGCTCGGCCTTAAGCAGGGCCGAGGCATAAGACGCGCCCCCTTGGGCTGCCTCCGGCCGTAACTTCAGGATTACGGCCGTGGAGCCGGGGAGCACCACTTTGGGCTTTCTGCCCTCCTCCCTGCCTGCGGGAGCATTGGCTGACGCCTTGGCGGGCGCTGGCGCCGCAGGAGTCGCAGGGGCCGCAGTCTTACGCGGCCTGCGGCGGACCACGTCGGTCCACGCCTCCTTCGGGACCTCGGTGGCCCCTGCCGCTGGCGACGGCGTCACCGCGGCCGGCTTCGCCCTTGATGTGGACGGGCCGAAGCTCGTCCACGTCTCCTGCGGGGCCCCACTGCGGGCGGGACCCGCTCCGGTGGCCGGTCTTGCCCGAGGGCGTACCTCGAGCTCGGCCGGCGCATTCACCTTCTTCGGCTTAGTCGCCGGCCGACCTGCACTCTCGATGGCAGCCCTCGCTGCCCTCGCCACCGCAGAGTTGTCGCCCGCCAATGGCGGACGGGCGACCACCGGAGGAGGCAGGCGCGACTCGATCGCGGCGAGCCGGCCATCCACCAGGTTGCCGACGAGCCGGGCGATGTTGGACTCCAGGGTCTGGAGATCCACCGGGCCCGCCGGCACCTGCGCCTTCTTCTCCTTCCGGAGCTCCTCAAACTCCAGGCGATGCGCCCGGACCTCTTCCCTCAGGGAGGAGACCTCCCGATGCAGCCGAGCGTTATCGGCTCGGAGACGGTAGGTCTCCTCCGACTCGGTGCGCATCACCAGGGATTCGAGGATTTCTCGGATCCCGCCCGCAGCCTTTGCGATTTTGGCGGCGTACCCGCCCTTTAGGCTGGCCGACTTGCCGGTGAGGTCCAGGATGACGCCCAGCATCCCGTCGCCCCTCACCAGGAGCTCCTCGGCTCCCTCGTCGGCCAGGCACACCGCCTTCCCCTCAGGGCTTCTCCCTTCGGGGCTACGTTCCACCGCCTCGGGGCTCACCCCCTCGGCGCTATCGGCCACTGCCATACCTTGGCGCTTGAAGGCCCGCTTCTCCAGGAGCGCCTGGATGGCCGCCTCCTTGGCCTCCTCCTTGCGCTCCTTGAGCTGTCTGCGGGCCCTCGCCAGACTGGGGGCGATGCCGCCCCTCTTGCCGCGCCTGGCAGTTGGCACCTTCGCCCGCTCGTCCGGCGTCTCGGTCTCCGAGCCGGAGAAGAGGCGCTTGCCCCGCAACAGCTCCGACTCCGAAAGGGTGGTGGCCATGGAGTCCGTCTCCACCCATCCCTCGCCCTCGCTGTCCACCCCCTGCCCTCGCGGGCCCTCCGTGACGTCTTCCCCCCCGGGCCCCCCAGGCCCCCCCATGACCCCCCCTCTCAACAGAACGGGCTCGCTACTGTCCCCCAAGACAGACCGCACCCCAAAAACCGCAACTCCAGGCCTCCGGACGGCCGAATTAGAGGCAACACCAATAGAGCAGGGTGCTCTCTGTAAGGTATTGCCTACCTTTTCTCCAAGTTCCAGAGGACCTGGAGCGTCGCGATTTCGAGAGCGTCCTAAGGACCTCCCAAAACCTCCGAAACCACCGAAAGCGGGAAAAAAGTTTTCCCCCCCCCTCAAAATGTCACCAGTGGGAATTTCGAAAAAATTCCCACGGGCAACCCTCAACAAACACAAAACCCACCCAAAGACACAAAAAGCTCCGAAACAATACTCCAATTACCTAATATACTCTCCAAAATCCAAACGTCAACCTAACCTAACCTAACCTAACCTAACCTAACCTAACCTAACCTAACCTAACCTAACCTAACCTAACCTAACCTAACCTAACCTAACCTAACCTAACCTAACCTAACCTAACCTAACCTAACCTAACCTAACCTAACCTAACCTAACCTAACCTAACCTAACCTAACCTAACCTAACCTAACCTAACCTAACCTAACCTAACCTAACCTAACCTAACCTAACCTAACCTAACCTAACCTAACCTAACCTAACCTAACCTAACCTAACCTAACCTAACCTAACCTAACCTAACCTAACCTAACCTAACCTAACCTAACCTAACCTAACCTAACCTAACCTAACCTAACCTAACCTAACCTAACCTAACCTAACCTAACCTAACCTAACCTAACCTAACCTAACCTAACCTAACCTAACCTAACCTAACCTAACCTAACCTAACCTAACCTAACCTAACCTAACCTAACCTAACCTAACCTAACCTAACCTAACCTAACCTAACCTAACCTAACCTAACCTAACCTAACCTAACCTAACCTAACCTAACCTAACCTAACCTAACCTAACCTAACCTAACCTAACCTAACCTAACCTAACCTAACCTAACCTAACCTAACCTAACCTAACCTAACCTAACCTAACCTAACCTAACCTAACCTAACCTAACCTAACCTAACCTAACCTAACCTAACCTAACCTAACCTAACCTAACCTAACCTAACCTAACCTAACCTAACCTAACCTAACCTAACCTAACCTAACCTAACCTAACCTAACCTAACCTAACCTAACCTAACCTAACCTAACCTAACCTAACCTAACCTAACCTAACCTAACCTAACCTAACCTAACCTAACCTAACCTAACCTAACCTAACCTAACCTAACCTAACCTAACCTAACCTAACCTAACCTAACCTAACCTAACCTAACCTAACCTAACCTAACCTAACCTAACCTAACCTAACCTAACCTAACCTAACCTAACCTAACCTAACCTAACCTAACCTAACCTAACCTAACCTAACCTAACCTAACCTAACCTAACCTAACCTAACCTAACCTAACCTAACCTAACCTAACCTAACCTAACCTAACCTAACCTAACCTAACCTAACCTAACCTAACCTAACCTAACCTAACCTAACCTAACCTAACCTAACCTAACCTAACCTAACCTAACCTAACCTAACCTAACCTAACCTAACCTAACCTAACCTAACCTAACCTAACCTAACCTAACCTAACCTAACCTAACCTAACCTAACCTAACCTAACCTAACCTAACCTAACCTAACCTAACCTAACCTAACCTAACCTAACCTAACCTAACCTAACCTAACCTAACCTAACCTAACCTAACCTAACCTAACCTAACCTAACCTTTTTTTTTTTTTTTTTTTTTTTTTTTTTTACAAGGAGAAATCTTTTAAAGACCGTACCCACCGCTAGCGAGGCAGTGGGCGTGAGTGGGACTCGCCCGGTGAGAAGCACCGGGAATACCCACTAAAACTCCTTGGTCGCCCCTCGGACCCTATGAGGGAGAGGTCTGGGCTCTGCCTTGTGGCAATTCACCAGGTCTCTCCCAGGGGTGGGCCCCGGCCTATGCCGGGGCTTACGCCAAAGGAGGATTACCCGGGGCTACCGGGGTAATCCTCAGACGAGGCAGCCTAAGTGTTCCATGTGCGGGAGCAACCCGCACACGTTGGCTACTCTCAGGGGTCAAAGAAGACGGACGTGCGCCCGCCTTCTTCGACCCACCCGTCTGCGTCGGAGTGGAGCGGCTAGAGCGTCCTCCTCCCGCTCCCTCTCCGCTGCCTCCTTCTGCAGCATCACGCACTCGCAGAAGGAGGCGGCAGCCTCCCATACCGTCTCACTGCAAACCATGGCTCTAACCATGGTTTGAAGGGAGAGGTATCCTCCGCCAAGCGCCGCTCGTAGTTCGCGGCGCTCTCGCCGCCAGGCCGGGCATTCTACCAACGTATGCTCGGCCGTGTCATCGGGGGAGGCGCAATGATGGCACCTCGCCGTCTCCTCCCGATGGGCGACTCGGTACAGGTAATGGCCGAAGCAGCCATGCCCGGTCAAAACCTGCACCAGGCGGTAGGTGAGGCTGCCATGCCGGCGCCCAACCCACTCCTCCAACACCGGACGTATCGCTTCGATCGTCCGGTGACCGGCAACTGGGGAGGTCAAGGAGTCTCCCCAGAGCTCCAGGGCCTCCCTCTGCGCTAGCCTGCGCTCCCCTTCGACCTCCTCCAGTGTGGGGCGCGCTCCACGCTCCCTCGCCGCCACCCTCTTGCGGTACACCCTGGCGAGCACCTGGGCATCCAGCTCCCAAGGAGGTGTGCCCGCCAAGACGCAGGCCGCCCCGTGGCTGACCGTGCGGTACGATCGTATGACCCGGGTCGCAATCACCCGCTGCGGTTGGCGCAGGAGTGCCCTCGTGTGGGGATTTAGGCACTCCGCCCAAACCGGAGCTCCATACAGTGCCATCGACCTCACCACTCCATGGTAAAGCCGACGGCACGGCGACCCAGGCCCACCCAGGTTGGGGAGAACGCGCCCGAGGGCGGCTGCAGACGCGCACAGCCGCGGAGCGAGGAGCTTAAAGTGCTCCTCGAAACTCCATCGGGGATCCAGCACCAGGCCGAGGTACTTCATCTGCACCCCGACCGGGACACGAACCCCCTCCACTCGGGCGCATAGCCCCCCCGGGATCACGCCACGAGGGCCACGGAAGGCCATCGCCTTCGTCTTGGCGAGCGCCACCTCCAGTCCAAGTCTGCGGATGCGCCGCACCACCAGAGAGGCGCCGACCGATGCCAGGTGTACCGCATCCTCCCATATGGCCGCCCTGACCACCACTAGGGTGTCATCCGCGAAGCACATCACCTCCATCCTCGGCAGGAGCGCTCCGCGGAGAACCCAGTTGTACCCCAGGTTCCAGAGCAGGGGGCCAAGCACTGAACCCTGGGGCACTCCCGCCGGCATGGCCCACGATTGGACGCACCCCTCCGAATCCTCATAGAGGACCACCCTCTCGCGCAGGTAGTCCGCCACGAGGACACGGAGGTAGAGGGGCACCTGGTGGAACTGCAGTGCCTCCTCTATGCATTCGTGGGGGAGGCTGTTGAACGCGTTAGCGATGTCCAGAGACACCGCCACTACAGCCTCCCCCCTTGCTGTGGCTGCCTCAGTCCACGCCTTGAGGCGAGCCACCGCGTCCATCGTGGACCGACCGGTCCGGAAGCCATATTGGCACTCCGCCAAGTCCGGGCCGCCAGTCTCCAAGTGCTTGGTGATCCGGGAAGCGATGATCTTCTCGAGGAACTTCCCGGACTCATCCAGCATCACCAGCGGCCGAAAACTCGACGGAGAGTCCGGAGGGCGGCCATCCTTGCACAGGAGGCAGAGCCTTCCTGCCCGCCATATCCCGGGGAAGCGGCCCGTCGCGATGCAGGTGTTCAACACCGCACGGTACCGCTCCTCCAGGGGCCCTAGGGCTATCGCCATCACCTTGGAGGGCACTCCATCTGGCCCCGGCGTCTTCTTTCTGGACCTGAGCCTGTCCAGACCGGTCTCAAACTCCAGGTCTGACACCGGGGGCCCGTCCATCCCATCCTCCAAGGTGGTGGGGGCGGCTGCGGCGCGCATACGGGGTGGAGCGAAGGGTCCCGGGCTGGGAAAGAGCGTATCCAGGACCCTCCGCAACAGCACAGGCTCCATACAGGATGTGGAGGGGGCCATGTCAAAGAATTTCCCCCTCACCACCCTGTACGGCCTACCCCACGGGTCCCTCTCTAGGGTAGCGATGAATCGCTCCCCAGCTTGGGCTTTGGCCCCGCGGATGGCTGTCCGCAGGGCCCTCTGGGCCTCCCTATAATGCTGGCGGAGCTCATCATCGCCATCCGGCCCCCCATTGGCGCGCCTGCGGCTACGCAGGTAGGCACGCCTCGCTGCCATACCGGCGGTACGCAGATCCGCTATCTCCTGCGTCCACCAGTAAACCCCTTTTCGGGGACACCTTCGGGCCCTAGGCATAGCGGAGCTGCAGACGACACGCATGTCGTCGGCGAACAATTCCGCCATGCCCTCCGCGTCCCCGACAAGTTGGGCAGGAGGCTCGGCCCACGCCCTGACGATAGCCGCCTCCTCCGCGACGTCTCGACGAAGCCCGGCGAGCGCCCACCTCTGAAAGGAGGGCTCGCCTGCGACAGGGCCCAGATGTAAGGGGGCCCCGGGTCCGACTGTGGAGAGCCCGTAGCGGACGTATCGATGGTCCGATAGAGTTTCGACGTCCGCCACTACTCTCCACCCCACCATCTGGGCAGCAATCGCGGAGGAGGCAAAGGTGACGTCGATGACCGACTCACCCTGCCACCTCACGCAGGTCGGCGTGCTGCCCCTGTTCAACACCCGGAGCCCCAGGGCCACAGCCCACGTCGCCAGGTCTTCGCCGAAAGCGTTTTGCACCGGGGACCCCCACGCCCGGTGCTTAGCGTTGAGGTCTCCACCCACCAGTACAGGGTGGGGAGCCGCCCTCCTCACGACTCCCTCCACCGCAGCCAGAAACCGCTCAAACTCGGCCCTACTGCGGTTCCCCGAGAAGTAGGTGGAGACCACCACTACTCCCCCCCAGAGCGCCGCCACATATCCCGGCCCCCTCTCCCGCAGGATGAGAGGGGGGGCTGTGGCGGTAGCGACCCCCACGATCGCCGCCGTGCCGTCTGTCGCCCCGAGCCACTTGCGGGACGACGGCACGTGGTGGGGCTCCGCCACAAGCGCCAAGTCCACCCCCCACTCCGCCATCGTCTGACACAGCAGGTCCTGCGACCCGGCGGAGTGGTTGGTGTTGGCCTGCACGATTTCACCGATGGACCTACTGGGCATTAGTGTCCATCGGTGTCACTTCTGTGGGGGGGGAGGCCTGCGATGCCGGTGCCCTAGTCGCTAGGACGGGGCGGCCCCTGACAGGTGGGGGATTGCAGTGCGGTCCCCCCATCCTGTGCGCCGACTGCAGACCACGGTCCATGCACACGACGCATTTAGGCGGGGCTGTACACCCAGCCGCCAAGTGTCCCTCGACGCCACACCTGTAGCATAGACTGCTTCGGTCTTTCTTGGAGGGACACAGGAACTGGGTGTGTCCGACCTCCAGGCACCGGTGGCAGCGCATAGGGCGCTGCTCTATTAGCTGGACCGTGGCCGCACTCCAGCCAACACAAATCCGCCCCGCCTCCACCAGCCGTTCCGCTGCCTCTACAGGGCATGAGGCCAGGGCCGACCCCATTCGCTGGCCCCCCATAGAGACAGCTCCCACCCTTATCTTCTCCGGGGGGCAGCCAGCCTTCTCAGCCAGCGCCGCCCGGAGTTCCTCGCCGGTGACCGAATCATCCAGCCCGGTCACTCGAAAGTCGGCCATTTTGGTGGGGCGGGTGACCCTGCCCGCATCCCCCAGCACCTCCGCCATTCTGGCTGCCAGTGTGTCAGCCTGTGCCGTGCTAGTCTCCTGGGGGAGCTCCAGCACGCAGCCGCCCGCCATAGACCTCCTGAATTTGCAAGGGCCAATCCCCAGTTCCCCGAGGTTGATCTTGGCCCTTGCATTGGCGAGCGCCGCTGAATATGTGGCCCCCTCGGCAACCGCCTCTGGCTTCAGCGTCAGAACGACAGCCAGAGTCTTCGGCGCCTTGGGCAGCTTGGCCTTCTCCGCCGCAGGGGCCAGCTTGTCAGGCGTCGACTTTGCTGGCGGCTTGCGGGCCTTCTTCCCCACAGTCCTCCATCCATCCTCCTCCAAGACAATGGGATCCTCTTGGCGGGACGATCCCGGAAATTGTTCCGCCGCTCTGTTCACCGACGGTGGAGCCAAGGGTGCAGGCTTCACCCCCTTCACCTGCCTAGCCTTCTTTGGCAAGTTTGCAGGTGGCGCCAGCGTGGTTGGTGCAACCACAATTCGCCGATCCGGAGTGTTCTCGCTTGGCGGGCGCTCCCCCTTTTTGTCCGCCGCCAAGGGTGGACGCCGACGGCTGGTCGATGCCGGCAGGAGCCTGCCATCCACCTCCAGACTCTCGAGGCGCGCCGCGATGACACCTCCGACGTGGGTCATAAGCTCACGCTGGAGCGACCCCATCGCCCGCAAGAACTCCTCCCGTGTGAGTCCATCCCCGCCGCCACTCGACTCCCGCGTGCACACAGTTGAGGCCACTGGGGGCGTGATTCCCTCCGCAGTACGCTCCGAAAAGGCCCTACGAAGGGCCACTACCTCCTCAGAGAGGGCCGAAAGTTGCCCCCGCAGTCGTTTATTATCCGCATGGAGGCGCCGGATTTCTTCGTCCTCCTTGCGGCCTGCGAGGGCACGGACCACCCCCAGCATGGAATGCGCAGCTTCCCGGACTTCCTTGATGCAGGTCCCCTTGATGTTCTTGGATTTATGGAGTACCTGCTCAATGGTCCCCGCGCCATCCTCAGCCCTCTGCTGGAGCTCCGCAAGCGATGCTGTAGGGGGAGGGGACCTCCTCTTCAGCTTCTTCTTCCGGTCCGTCTTGTCCTCCTCCAATGTAGAGGGCGTCGACTCCGCCTCCGAGTCCGGGAGACCATCACTGAGCTCCCTACGGGCCTGAGACAGGCCCACCGCATGGTGGTATCCCTTTCCTGCCCGCACTTTCGGCACTTTCGGTGCCTGTGTCGTCTCTGGGCTCCCAGTCTCCTGCTCGGCCCACTCGGCCTCCGAGGCACTGGTCTCCCAGAGACGTCCACCAAGTGGCCTCTTGCGGTCCGACTGAGCTGCCCCCCTGTCAGAGCTCTCGCTGTCAGGAACTCCACCATCCGTTCCCTCCAGAGAGTGGCCCCGCGCTTTAACAAACCGCCCGTTAGCGGCCCTTGCGTAGGACAGCACCCCTTTCTTCTTCCTTTCCCCTGATTTGGCGCTCCCCGCAGTGGGATCGGCGCCGGAGGTAGCCTCCGACTCCATCTCCCAGTCCAGGGACCGACCCAACAATGACTCCGACGGAGAGAAAATCCTTCCGCCGGATCACACACACCAACAACAAAAACAGCAAAACAACACAACCAAACAACAGGACAACAACAAAACAATAGAACAACCAACAAATAATATATACAACAATAAAACTAATAACTACAATAACAAAAGTATTTACATCTAAAATCCACAACAAAAAACACAAAACTCAAATTTTGAGGGGGAGGGGGGGGTCCCCCGACCTCGCACCCCGCACAAAAGATGTCCCGACAGGCAGCACCGAGCGAATGGCGCCCGAATTTCCCTCGAATTCGAGAAAGAAATTTAGAGCACCCTGCTCTCGTCACGGTATTGCCCGTCAGAAAACCCACTTCCAAACGAGCTGGAGATGCGGGAGTGGTCTCTAACGACTTCCCCCGACCCTCAAACACCAAATCACCAATAAAAATTTTTGAGGGGTTTTGGACCCCCAAAAATAGTTCCCGTGGGAAATTTCAGAAATTTTCCACAGGATCACCTCAAGGGTACCAAGACACACGAGCCTACGCAAAAAAGTATATTTCTCCCTACTATATCGTCCCAACCTAACCTAACCTAACCTAACCTAACCTAACCTAACCTAACCTAACCTAACCTAACCTAACCTAACCTAACCTAACCTAACCTAACCTAACCTAACCTAACCTAACCTAACCTAACCTAACCTAACCTAACCTAACCTAACCTTTTTTTTTTTTTTTTTTTTTGTGACGCGGGGAAAAATGCGTTACGCACACCACCGGCGCCTGGGTGGCCTCCGGTGGTAGTGTGGGACTCCCCGTCGGCTGTCCGACGGTATACCCACTAAACAACCCCGCGAAATGCCATCGGCCGCGTTGGTGTGGTGCCCCGGATCTGTCAGCAACAGGGCACCACTGCGACTGGCCAGCCCCTCAGAAGGGGCCGGACTTCTCCAATCTAGGGGCCATCCCGGCAAATTGGGACAGCCCCTCCGGCGGCGGGACCGTTATGGGGCCAGGTTCCCAGCCTGACCCCTAGTCCCACAGGTTAGGGAGGCGGCAGGAGGTGCGCGTAGCGCCTCCGCCGCACTCCCGTCCGCCGTCTCCGGAGCGGGACAGCCACGGGATCATCTTCCCTGTCCCGCTCCATGGCCTCCTTCCGCGCCATAACTATTTCGCAGAAGGAGGCCATCGCCTGCCAGCACCTGTCACTCCCGAGCATGGAGCGGACCACGCTCGGGAGCGAGAGGTCCGCGTCTCCCAGCGCGGACTGCAGATCGCGGCGCTGCCGAGACCACATGAGACACTGCTCCAGTGTGTGTTGAGCAGTGTCCTCGGCCGCGCCGCACTCATGGCAGTCCGGCCGCTCCTCCCGCCTCGCGACCCGGTGCAGGTACGCACCGAAGCATCCGTGTCCGGTGAGCACCTGCACCATGCGGAAGGTGAGGGGTTTGCGTTTCCGCAGCATCCACCTTTCCAGGACCGGGCGCAGCGCTTCCGCAACGCGGGTACCATACCGCGGCTGCGCCAGGTCCTCCCCCCACCTCCGCATCATCTCTGCGTGCCCTCTCTGGCGACATCGCCCTATTTCCTCCGTCGTGGGGTGCTCGCCGAGTACCCTCCTACTCGCAACAAAGTTGTACACCTCGGCGAGCACCTCCGCCACCAACTCCCAGGGCGGGTCGCCAGCGAGGGCGGTCGCGGCCGTCCAGGCTACTGTACGGTACCCCCTTATCGCCCTCTGCGCAATGACCCGCTGCGCTTTGCGCAGCTGGGCCTTATTTTGGCGACAGAGGGCGTCCGCCCAAATGGGGGCGCCGTACGTGGCCATACTCCGGCAGATGCCGGAGTACAGCCGCCTACACGCGGCGCTGGGCCCGCCCAAGTTGGGCAGGAGCCGACCCAGCGCCGACGCAGCTCTGATGACCTTCGGCCCCAACTGCTCGAAGTGGGGGCCGAAGGTCCATCTCCCGTCAAGGGTGAGGCCCAGGTACCTCATCTGGGCACTCACCCTGATCCGCCTTCCTCCTATTTGGAGGTGTGCTCCCGAGGGGGGGCCCCGCCTGCCGGTCCCGCGGAAGAGGAGGGCCTCGGTCTTCTCCAAACGGACCCGAAGCCCAAGCCTCTCTATACGGCTGACCACTAGTCCAACACCGACTTCGGCCAGCCGCGCCGCCTCCACAAAGGTCTTACCCCGGGATGTGACGAGGGTGTCATCTGCATAACAGATGACGCTCATCCCGGGGAGGAGACGGCCCCGCAGGACCCAGTCGTATGCGAGGTCCCACAGAATGGGGCCCAGAACGGACCCCTGTGGGACCCCGCACCCGACGAACCTTCTGACCATATGGCCCCTCGCGTCCTCGTAGCACACCTCCCTGTCCTCCAGGTATGCCTTCAAGAGCCTCCCCAAGTACGGAGGCACCTCAAAATACTTGAGGGCCTCCAGGATGGTACTGTGGGGGAGGCTGTTGAAGGCATTGGCGATGTCGAGCGACACCGCCACCACCACGTCTCCCTCGCGCTCCGCATCCTCCGTCACCGACCTTAGGCGCCTTATGGCGTCGACGGTCGACCGTCTGGCCCGGAACCCGAACTGGGCATCCGAGAGGCCCGGTCCCGGGCCATCCTCCAAATGCTGAGCGAGGCGGGAGGCGACAACCCTCTCCAGGGCCTTGCCCGCCTCGTTCAGCAGAACGACCGGTCGAACCGCCGACCCCGAGTCCGGGGGCCGGTCTCCCTTCAACAGAAGGCAGAGCCGGCCCACCCTGAAGGGTCCCGGGCAGCACCCCGACCGCAAGCAGCAGTCGAGGAGCTCCCGGAACCTGTCTCCGAGGTGCACGAGAGCCAACGCTAGCACCTTCCCGTGCACCCCGTCCGGACCCGGCGCCCTCTTTTTGCCTCGGAGGCGGATCTCCTGGTCGGTGACGGGCGGCGGAGCGCCCTCCTCCTCTCCTCTGGAGTCCGACGTCCGACGTAGGACCATCCTCGGGGGAGCGTAGCCCCGTGGGGTGTCGGGGAAGAGTTCCCCGACAACCCTCTCCAACACGGCTGGCTGGAGGGTCTCCGTCAGTGGGGCCGACTGAGCGCGGATCTTGTTCCGCGCTCCTCTGTAAGGTCGGCCCCACGGGTCCCTATCCAGACCCTCCAGCAGCTCCTGCCACGCTCCCTCCTTGGCCCTACTGATGGCCATCTGCAGGGCTCTCCTACTCTCCACGTAGACGCCGTGCAGACGGCCATCCCTTTCTTCGTCCCGGGGGCGGCGACGCCTGCTCCGGGTGTACGCTCTACGCGCCCCGTTGCAGACGTCCCGGAGGTCGGCTATCTCCGCCGACCACCAGTAGACCGCCCGCCTTGGGGGCGGACGCCCAACACTGGGCATGGCCGCCCTGCACACCGCCGTGAAGGCGTCGCAGAGACGGCCAGCCCCTGGCTCCACCCCCAAATCCTCCATCGGCGGGAGGCCCCAGCGGCCGACTATGGCCGCCTCCTCCGCCAGTTCCCGGTCAAGCCTGGTGAGTGCCCAACGCGGGAACCGGCTCCGCCACCGGGACGAAATCGTCGGACTCCCGGGGGCTGGAGACACCTCGAACCTGATGTAACGATGGTCCGAGAGTGTCTCCACCCCCGTCTCTACCCTCCAATCCTCCACTCGGCGTGCGGTGGACGCGGTGGCGAAGGACAGATCCACCACCGACCCTCCGTTCCACCGCACGCACGTGTGGACTGTCCCCCTGTTCAAGAGGGACAGTCCCGCGGCCAGCGCCCACTCCTCCACTTTCCGCCCCTTGGCTTCCGTGGCCGGGTTGCCCCACGCCGTGGATTTGGCGTTGAAGTCCCCGGCCACGATAACCTGGGCGGGCGCTAGCCGCCTGACTGCCGACCCCAGAGCATCGAGCAGCTGCTCCAGGGCCGGCAGGTCGCGGTTCGGGGAGAAGTACACACCGATGATTGCGTACTCTCCCCGAACCGCCGCCACATAACCGCCACCCCTCCCCCACACCACGAGTGGGGGGCTGGCGCCAGGCCTCGTGACGATGGCCACGGAACCGTCCAGATCCCCGGCCCAGTTAGGCCGGGAGGGCACGGAATATGGTTCCGCAACCACCGCCACGTCCACGTCCCACTCCGCCATGGTCTGCAGGAAAAGGTCCTGAGCCCCGGCGGAGTGGTTGACGTTGGCCTGCAGGAAGCGAGGATGTCCGGCCATTACTCGGACATCCTAGCCTCCGGCGCCTTCTGCAGCCCACTCCCGCGGGAGATGGGGGACGTTCTCCCGCGGATGGATGGGGGGTTGCACAGACGGCCCCCCATCACATGGGTCGCCCTACGCCCGGCGTCGGCGCAAACGGCACAACGGGCCTGGGCCGAACAGCCGGAGGCGATGTGCCCCGGCTGCCCGCACCGGTAACACAACCGGCTGCGGTCCTCCTTGGAGGGGCACAACTCGGCTGTGTGCCCCTTCCCCATGCACTTGAAACAGTGCATGGGGCGCGCCTCCAGCAATTGGAGCTGCACCCGACTCCAGCCCACCCCGATACTGCCCAGCTCGAGCAGCTTTTTCGCTGCCGTGAGCGGGCAGCGCATCAGGGCGGAACTGGAATTCCGCCAGTCCGGGCGGATTTCGCCCACCCGGACCTGCTCCGGGGTGCAGCCCCCTTCGCGCGCGACCGCAACCTGGACCCGCTGCGCCGTAGCGGCGTCGTCCAGACCCGTGAGGCGGAACTCCGCGCACTTCACGGGCCTGGACACCTCGACCACGCCGGACAGGGCGACCGTCAATTTGGCCGCCAAGGCGTCAGCCTTCTCGTGGCTGGTGGAGCCCGGGACCTCAATCAGCCTCGCTCCGGTTGCCGACTTGCGAATCCGGAGCGAGCCGATTCCCAGCTCCCCCAGATCCACCTCCCGCTCGGCCTTCAAGAGGGCCGAGGCATATGATGCCCCCCCGTGGGCTGCCTCCGGCCGTAACTTTAAAATTACGGCCGTGGAGCTGGGGAGCACCACCTTGGGCTTTCGGCCCTCCTCCCTGCCTGCGGGAGCATTGGCTGACGCCTTGGCCGGCGCTGGCGCCGCAGGAGCCGCGGGGGCCGCGGTCTTTCGCGGCCTGCGGCGGACCACGTCGGTCCACGCCTCCTTAGGGACCTCGGTGGCCCCTGCCGCTGGCGACGGCATCACCGCGGCCGGCTTCGCCCTTGATGTGGACGGGCCGAAGCTCGTCCACGACTCCTGCGGGGCCCCACCGCGGGCGGGACCCGCTCCGGTGGCCGGTCTTGCCCGAGGACGTACCTCGAGCTCGGCCGGCGCATTTGCCTTCTTCGGCGTAGTCGCCGGCCGACCTGCGCTCTCGATGGCCGCCCTCGCGGCCCTCGCCACCGGTGAGCTGTCGCCCGCCAGTGGCGGACGGACGACTGTCGGAGGAGGCAGGCGCGATTCAATCGCGGCGAGCCGCCCATCCACTAGGTTCCCGACGAGCCGGGCGATATTGCTCTCCAGTGTCTGGAGATCGACCGGGCCCGCCGGCCCCTGCGCCTTCCTCTCGGCCCGGAGCTCCTGGAACTCCCGGCGGTGCGCCTTGACCTCCTCCCGCAAGGAGGCCACCTCCCGTTGGAGGCGGGCGTTATCAGCTCGGAGGCGGTGGGTCTCCTCCACCTCCGTGCGCACCACCAGGGCCTCCAGGATCTCCCGGATCCCGCCCGCGGCCCTCGCAATTTTCGCGGCGTAGCCCCCCTTGAGGCTCGCCGATTTCCCCGTGAGGTCGAGGATGGCTTGCAACATCCCCTCACCCCTCACCATGAGGTCCTCGGCGCCCCCACCGAGTGGGCTCGCCGCTTCCCCCTCAGGGCTTCTCCCTTCGGGGCTTTCCATCTCCGCCTCGGGGCTCACCCCCTCGGCGCTTACTCCCGCCACATATGGGCTCGTCTTGGCCTTAAGGGCCCGCTTCTCAAGGAGCGCATTAAAAGCCGCCTCCTTGGCCTCCTCCCTTCGCTCCCTCACTTGTTGGCGGGCCCTGGCCAGGCTAGGCGCAGTGCCGCCCCGCTTTCCACGCCTGGACGTGGCTATTTTCGCCCGATCAGTGGGCGTCTCCGTCTCCGTGTCGGAGAACAGGCGCTTGCCGCCGAGCGTCGCCTCAGGCAAGCTGGTGAGCGACGTGTCCGTCCCAGACCCGCTCGCCCAATCCGCTTCGCTCTCCCCGACACCTCCCCTGCCCCTTGGACCATCCACCACGTCCATTGCCCTCCCACTACTCTCGCTGCCTCCGAAAGCCGACTGTGGTTTTTTTGGGAGACCACCCTCCCCGGAACCCCTGGGCCCCGACATATTACCCCTCACCCGGAAACCCCGGGACTCGACTGCCCAGGGTCGTCACCGATCCCCAGACAGCCCACACCGAACGAAACAAACACAAAACCAGCACAAAATACAAATATAACAAAACAACAACAAAATCAAATTTTTGAGGGGGAAGGGGGGGTCCCCCGACCTCGCACCCCGCACGAAAGATGCCCCGACAGGCAACACCGATCGGATGGCACCCTAAATTTCTGCGAATTCGCAAATAAAAATTTAGAGCACCTGCTCTCGTACCGGTATTGCCTACCGGAAAACCAAGTTCCGAGCAAGGTGGAGATGCGGGAGTGGTCGCAAACGACTCCCCCCGACCCCTGGACACCAAAACAATGAAAAAGATTTTTTAGGGGTTTTTGGCCCCTAAAAAATAGTTCCCGTGGGAAATTCCAAAAAATTCCCACGGGACCCGCTGAAGCCTACTACCACACACAATAATCTACCAAAATACCGAAATCCGCCTACTAATACCTCCTGAAGTCCAACTTCAACCTAACCAAATCCGCCTACTAATACCTCCTGAAGTCCAACTTCAACCTAACCTAACCTAACCTAACCTAACCTAACCTAACCTAACCTAACCTAACCTAACCTAACCTAACCTAACCTAACCTAACCTAACCTAACCTAACCTAACCTAACCTAACCTAACCTAACCTAACCTAACCTAACCTAACCTAACCTAACCTAACCTAACCTAACCTAACCTAACCTAACCTAACCTAACCTAACCTAACCTAACCTAACCTAACCTAACCTAACCTAACCTAACCTAACCTAACCTAACCTAACCTAACCTAACCTAACCTAACCTAACCTAACCTAACCTAACCTAACCTAACCTAACCTAACCTAACCTAACCTAACCTAACCTAACCTAACCTAACCTAACCTAACCTAACCTAACCTAACCTAACCTAACCTAACCTAACCTAACCTAACCTAACCTAACCTAACCTAACCTAACCTAACCTAACCTAACCTAACCTAACCTAACCTAACCTAACCTAACCTAACCTAACCTAACCTAACCTAACCTAACCTAACCTAACCTAACCTAACCTAACCTAACCTAACCTAACCTAACCTAACCTAACCTAACCTAACCTAACCTAACCTAACCTAACCTAACCTAACCTAACCTAACCTAACCTAACCTAACCTAACCTAACCTAACCTAACCTAACCTAACCTAACCTAACCTAACCTAACCTAACCTAACCTAACCTAACCTAACCTAACCTAACCTAACCTAACCTAACCTAACCTAACCTAACCTAACCTAACCTAACCTAACCT
>CANNQC010000033.1:0-26496 GCA_947507595.1 Pyralis farinalis
CAGCGGTGAAACGCGCTGTTACGCTACTTTGACACCAACGCTCGTGGGTTCGATTCCCACACAGTACAAACATTTGTGTGCATGAACATGTCTGTTTGTCTTGGTCTGGGTATTTTCTATGTATAATAAGTATGTATTTACAAAAATAAACGTCTCTACGTATGTTTATCAGTTGTCTAGTACCCATAACACAAGCTTCGCTTACTTTGGGGCTAGATGGCGCTGTGTAATTTGTCCGACAATATTTATTTATTTATAAGGAACAGGAATAACGCGAGGAAGAAGAAGACCTACTTATGTACCATTATCATATTACCATATTTATTGGAGTTCTTCAAGAAATGCGTGAAGAGGTTTTTAGAAGGTCGGCAACGCATAAGTGACGCCCCTGGTGTTGCAAATGTCCATAGGCTACGGTGACTGTTTAACATCAGGCAGGCCGTATGCTTTATTGCCACCTTAGTGGTATATAAAAAAAAATATTGACGAGCTCGGTGGCTCAGTTTTTTTTTTTACCTGACTGTGTAGTTGGCCCCTGTGGGCCGTGACTACGTCACCGGAATGTGTGACTCAGTCGTGACTGACGCGACTTTGACATCAACGTTCGTGGGTTCGATTCCCACACAAGGCAAATATTTGTGGGCATGAACATGTCTGTTTGTCTCTTGGTCTGGATGTTTTAAGAGATGTAGGGAGCATCAAAGCAGCACGTCTGGGAAAGTACCTCCACTTCACACAAAACCGCAGCCAAATAACAACTCCCTAGAGGTTAGTTGTGTTCCTGCGTGTGAGTGAGGTCAACAGTAAGCACCAGTCACCAAGAGGTAAGTAGCAGAGGAGGCATCGCGCGAGTGATACTTAATGCAAGCGTTAATAGGCTAACGGTACCCGCTTTACATCAGTTGGGCCGTATGCTTGTATGCCTCCCGACGTAGTATAAAAAATACCAAATGAGATATTCAGTTTCCGCCTGTAGTATATTTCTAGGTAAACAGATAATTAAAGGAGAACGGAACAATAAACCACTGGACTGCGCATGAAGGCACCCGTGCTCGAAAAAACGTTGTGTTTTTAGCGCCTAAAATATCAGCGATTCGAGGCTACTGACCAATGGGTGAATATTTTAATCAAAAAGCCGATAAGCGGCACGATGTGTACTCGTGGAATAGACAATAAGAGCCAGCACCTTATATTTTACCCCCCCGACCCCGTAGTGCTGAATTGAGTCACTACGCAATATCAGTCTCATTGATTCTCCACGGATTATTTCCTTCATGCTCCAGACGTTGTATAAAAAAATAAACATAATATATCTTAAATTTACTGCCTAAAATTAAAGGTACATTATCATTATGTAGTTAGATTTTTGGCAACTGTCCACAATTTTCGTCTAAAGTGCATATCCTTTTCTAACTTAAAATAACAGAAAAAAATCACGAACCGTATAATTAAAAATTCTTACAGTTTTGTTTGCTCATATGCAAGTCTGTAACAGGGGCACTCTTTGCAGATCCCCGTCGACTGGGAGGAAAATAGAAAAGATTTTTGTCCCCCCTTTTGCTGCATCCACTCTTTCTTGCAGTTCGCAAACAGGATGTCATTTATCAAATGCATTGTTTATATATTATTCAGTTTTATAGGTGGTGTGCCATCGTTATGGGTACCATTTCGAACAAAGATAAGCTTAGGTATCTTTGTGGTGTTTTAAGTTGTATTTATATTGCCATATTTTCTTACATTCAACGCTAACTTAGAAGTGGGAGCTGGGTGTGGAACAGGATCATGAATGTAGGATAAACGCAGTCGAAATGTGAACGTCGTGCAAAATTGTGTAGCATAAAAGTAGTACACTGTACTCGCAATGATGATGTTAGAAACAGAATCAGTATGTTGGTTAGTTGGACATACATTTATTGTAATAGAAATGGAAAATTTGAAAATAAAAGATATATTGGCAAGTTTCTTTTGCCATTTCCATTCTATTTCTGTTGGTGAGCTCGGCTGCGCAGTTGTGAAACACGTTTTTACGTTACTTTGGCACCAATGCTCGTGGGTTCGTTTTCCCACCCAGGAGAAACATTTGTGTGCATGAACATGTCTTTAGTCTGTTTATATGAGAAGTAGGGTGCATCAAAGCAACATGTGTGGTGAAGTACCTCCACCTCACAGAAAACCGCAGCCAAATAACAACTCCCTAAAGGGTCGTTGTGTACCTACGTGTGAGTGAGGTCACCAGTAAGCTCTTAAGGAGTTGTGTAAGCAGCAGAGGTGGCATCGCGCGAGTGATACTTAATGTATTTAAAGCGTTCATGGGCTACGGTAACTGCTTTACATCAGGTGGGATGTATGCTTGTATGCCTCCCAACGTTGTATAAAAAGGAACTTACTTACTCGCAAGAATACAACAACACTCCATGGAGTTGTTATTTGACTGCGGTTTTCTGTGAGGTGCAGCTACTTCTCCAGACGAGGTGCTTTGATGCGCCTTATCTATCTATAAGTTCACGCCAAATCCCTCGCGGGCAGAAACCACCGAGCTCCACGTGACTCGACGATCCTTACGTACCTTACTCGCATCTTTCACATTCATGGCTCTTCTCATGCACACTCGCTCGATTTCTGGGGCGCCTGACATCTGATAGAACACGACCAATTTGGTCATGCTAGGTAAGTTTTGGCCTTGATGCGCCTTACATGTCTAAAAATACCCATGACAGACAAACAGACATGTCCATACGCACAAATGTTTGTCATGTACGGGAATCGAACACACGTGCCCGCGTGTCAATGCGGCGATATTAACTTTTACTGCGCTACGGATCTCGTCCAGTATTTGAAAAGTCAAAAATATTTGCTGAATATTCTACTAATGATGAGTATTAATACCTTTGGTATGGTTATTAATACCTTCTTCTTCTTTTCGTTATCCCGTTTCCTAATCCATTGGCGAGCTCGGTGGCGCAGTATTGGAACGCACTTTTACGCTACACCAACACACCAACGCTCGTGGGTTCGATTCCCACACAGCACAAACATTTGTGTGCATGAACATGTCTGTTTGTCTTGGTCTGGGTATTTTCATAAAAAATGCACAAGCATTCTCAACTGTTTTTTTTTTGCTTGCATTGCCAGAGGAACACCTGGCTCGTCAATTATATAACAATTCATTTTTTTTAATTTGTCGGCCATTTTGACATTGTTCCTTAAGAGATAAATATTCCTATTGTACTTTTTTATGCTGAATCCGAATCTGAAGCACAGACATACACACACATAGCCAAACATATAGATTTCATATAGGACCGGTGTTCCTGAAAAGTATTTACGTATGTTTATCAGTTGTCTAGTACAAGCTTCACAAGCTTCGCTTACTTTGGGGCTACATGGCGCTGCGTAATTTGTCCGACAATATTTATTATTTAATATTATTTATTATTAGTATTGCCGGGGTCCGCTACCTAAGCCTAAGGGTTTGGCGAAGACATTGATTTTTACATGGAGCGACTATCGTCAGATCTCCACAACCCAGATGGAAAAGCAGATCTTTTCTCATGTTAGGTCACACGTATTTCGATATATAATTTCTTGGATGTGAGGGTTTCCTCACGATGTTTACCTTCACCGCCGAGCAAGTAGTTATGCGACCAGCCCATATGCATATCGCTGATCCGACTCGCTAGGAACGTGGCGTGAAGTTATGTATGTAAACTATATATTTTATCAACCTAATTGTTGCTTTACACACACTAAATTGTAAACATGTTCTAATTAAGATTATATTACAAATGGGCAATGGGCTGTGTGTAGGTATATTGAAATATGTTATATTTAGCTAGATGAGAAGGAATCCCGATTCTCAAGATACAGGTCAGACCTAGTTTGAGAATCGGGGCCCATAAAACATACAAATTAGGTGAAATTAACGGATTGGATGTAACATGTAGTTGTATTGGTGAATAAATCATTATTATTATTATCCAACTCTCATTGCACACGGCACTATTGCTTGGTAACAACATGGCCGATTTGCGCAATCCAGGTATACCGCTGATGCAGCTCCCCGCGCGGCCAGCGGGTCTACGTGACGATGACGCAACTGCACCTTGCTCCTACACATTGAGCCATCACGTATACATATTAGGCTAGCATTAATATCAATGTAATTTAAAGTTTAGTTAATAAAATATTAACTATAATTTTATTTCTTTTTTCGGTTTCTTTATTGCCGAAAATATAAGCAAGTGATAAATATGTATATCCATATGGTAATTAATACCATAGAGTTTTAATTATTCACTTTTATATGAAGGTTTAACAACGATTCACCTTTATATGAAGGTTTAACAACGAATAAATTATGATGATGTTAGAAACAGAGTTGGTCTGAAAGAGAGCGTCGGTGTTAAAATAAGAAGAGGCATGCTCCGATGGTTCGGACATGTAGAAAGAATGCAAGATGAAAGAATGACGATGCAGATATACAATGCAAAAGTGGAAGGATGTAGGAGCCGGGGAAGGCCAAGACTTACCTACCATGACCAAATTGGTCGTGTTCTATCAGAAGGTGATGTCAGGAGCCCTAGAAACCGGCGAGCGTGCATGAGAAGAGCAATGAATGTTGAAGAAGCGAGTGAGATATGTAAGGATCGAGTCACGTGGCGCTCGGTTCTCTCTGCCTACCCCGCAAGGGATTTGGCGTGAAGTTATAGATAGAGAGATTAACAACGAATATTTTCAGTTCGAAAATTTCCTTTCAATTCGTTGTTTTAAAATCACATGCTTCATAACAATTATAGGACAGTCAGTCATATGTTTAAAAAGATAATATCGCAATAGATGCAGTTTCTATTGACCACGCAGGGCTGCATTAACTGTCATAAATAAGAATTTATAGTTAGCAATATCTGGCAAATAATCGTTGTGGTTATAATACTGCTAGTTAGATAAGGGTTCCGTCCATTTATTCCTTATTTTTATACAACGTCGGGAGGCATACAAGCATACGGCCCACCTGATGAAAACTAGTTACCGTAGCATATTAGCGCTTGTAATATATTAAATATCACTCGCGCGATGCCTCCTCTGCTGCTTACACAGCAACTCCTTAAGAGCTTACTGAAGACCTCACTCACACGCAGGAACACAACAATCCTCTACGGAGTTGTGATTTGACTGCGGTTTTCTGTGAACTGGTGGTACTTCTCCAGACGGGCTGCTTTGATGCGTCCTACTTCTCTTATTATCCGTATAGATACATTCCATATATTGTTCTATACGTGAAAATGTAATATAAAACCCTGTTAAAATTAATTTACTGTTCCTCTATCTATCTATGGATAGATGTAGAGATCTGATGGAAGTCGCTCCATGTAAAAATCTGTATCTCCGCCAAACCCTGCTTTGGTTTAAGACAATAATTGGAATTTTACATGAAAGCATTTTGTAATGCAACGAGATCGGTAGTGTAGTGGTGAATGACGCTACTTTGACACCAACGCTCGTGGGTTTGATTACCACACACGACAAACATTTGTGTGCATGAAATGTCTGTTCGTCTAGGTGTAGGTTTTTTAAAAGAAGTGGGGCGCATCATCTTCTCCACCTCACATAAAACCGCAGTCAAATAACAATTCTCTTGAGAATTGTTATGTTCCTGCGTGTGAGTAAGATCATCAGTAAGCTCCTAGGGAGTTGCTGTGTTAGCAGCAGAGGTGGCATCGCGCGAGTGATACTTAATAAGCTACGGTAACCGCTTGACATCAGATGGGTCGTATGCTTGTCTGCCTGCCGACATAGTATAAAAATACGTAATCCAATTTGAAATTTAAAATAATAGGTTTTCTGAGTTGGTTAAACATAGGCATTAGAATTGACAATATGATTTGATATAATAGAATAAAACTTCGTCAACGGGACATTTTTGTTTATGCAAGGAGAATGTAACATTAGGTACAGACATTAGGTACCTGTCTATGAATGTATAGTGTGGTGTGTCCGCCATTTATTTGCAATCGTACATTCGTAGTTCTTATTCTTTGTAGACAATTATCAAGTTACAGAATAGATAGATAGATAGATAATCGTTTATTAGCTGCTACGGTCACACACATACAAATATAATATAACAGTACAAGAAGGAGTAAACAGGCATTGCTCAAAACATTTCCAGTAATGTGTGTGTGTGTGTGTGCATGTGTGTGCTGCAGCAAGCGAATAGGCCATAGCTCAGTGTGACTTTTGCACAATGCGCAAAAAACACCGATTTTCAGCTACTGCCTGAGGGGAGGGCGCGTTCAAAGTCATTATATAGACATAAATGTATGTTTGTGGTGTGAGTCAGGGGTATTATACTAAGTGGAAAACTCAGGTATCAACATAGCAAATAAACATATGCGAATAAACAACAGAGTACGCAAGTCTGCTTGAAACCAATGTTAACGTCAAAGCGGGGCGACAAGCTGTCGTTCTCCTGCACTCATGCTGTTCAACCCCCATAAGTGATAAGAGCATCATGAATTCCGTATCCCGCCAATATATACCAGAGATCCTTTCGCACTACCCTATCAAATGCAGTGTGCAAGATCTACAAAACCGCAGAAAACCTTTTTGTCTAGTTACTTATCCATGATATTGACGAGAGAGATTTTTTTTATAAACGTCAGGAGGCATACAAGCATACGATCCACCTGATCTAAAGCGGTTACCGTAGCCTATATACGCTTGCAATACATTATGTATCACTCGCGCGATGCTGCCTCTGCTGCTAACACTGCAACGCTGTGACAGCTTCTAGTAAGCTGTCACAGTTACTACCATAGAGTTTTAATTATTCACCTTTATATGAAGGTTTAACAACGAATATTTTCAGTTCGAAAATTTCCTTTCAATTCGTTGTTTTAAAATCACATGCCTCATAACAATTATAGGACAGTCAGTCGTATGTTTAAAAAGATAATATCGCAATAGATGCAGTTTCTATTGACCACGCAGGGCTGCATTAACTGTCATAAATAAGAATTTATAGTTAGCAATATCTGACAAATAATCGTTGTGGTTATAATACTGCTAGTTAGATAAGGGTTCCGTCCATTTATTCCTTATTTTTATACAACGTCGGGAGGCATACAAGCATACGGCCCACCTGATGAAAAGTAGTTAACGTAGCTTATTAGCGCTTGTAATATATTAAATATCACTCGCGCGATGCCTCCTCTGCTGCTTACACAGCAACTCCTTAAGAGCTTACTGGTGACCTCACTCACACGCAGGAACACAACAACCCTGTTGGGAGTTGTTATTTGGCTGCGGTTTTCTGTGAGGTGGAGGTACTTCCCCAGATGGACTGCTTTGATGCGCCCTACCTCTCTTAAAATATCAATATATCCACTTATATTCAGAACTACTATTCAAAAATTAAGAAGTATTTTGAGCTCGTTGGTGCAATGGATACTAATCACACTGGTTAACAATGCTACTTTGACACCAACGGTCGTGGGTTCGACATTATCCTTCCTACAATCGTCATAATGCGAAAACAAGATATTTGATTAAGTACTCCTACAATAATCATAATTGCTTTCATAGAACTTACGTCACACTCATACATGTGTTCAACACTCATACATGCGTTCAACACTCATACATGCGTTCAACACTCATACATGCGTTCAACACTCATACATGCGTTCAATACTCATACATGTTTTCAACACTCATGTAATCGCAATGTTAATATAGCTACATGCCTTAAATAAAAACAATAAATTACATGAATAAACAAAGTAGTACCTGAGCGACCGAACTTTGCTCGGCGTTTTGTTTTTACCTTTACCAAAAGTTTTTTTTTACCGAAAGGCAATACGGACACCTCACTTTGCTGTCCGTCTATCTGTCTCTCAAGGCTGTTTTTTCTCATAGACCGGTGGAGCTATCAAACTGATATTAATATCACATACTCAGGGCTGCAGTCCCTTCGAGCAGTGAAAAAATTAAACTGCTAAGACAACGCAATCAAAAGATACGACTGCATTTTTTGACACTCGTAAGGGAATCGAAACTTATAGGGTAATTCCCGTTGACCTACAATCATGAAATTTGGTAAGAAGCAAGGTCATGTAGCACAAGTTAAGGGAAAAATCCGAAAACCGTCAATTAGTAGTAACATCTTAAAAATAAAATATGTTTTTTGCGATAATATTGTAAATACATTATTATTATACATAGAAAATACCCAGACCAAGACAAACAGACATGTTCATGTACACAAATGTTTGTACTGTGTGGGAATGGGAAACGAGCGTTGGTGTCAATGTAGCGTAACAGCGCGTTTCACCACTGCGCCACCGAGCTCGTCTCTATAATTATAATATATAATATAATTTTTGGATGTGAGGGTTTCCTCACGATGTTTACCTTCACCGCCGAGCAAGTAGTTATGCGACCAGCCCATATACATATCGCTGATCCAACTCGCTAGGAACGTGGCGTGAAGTTATGTATGTAAACTATATATTTTATCAACCTAATTGTTGCTTTAAACACACTAAATTGTAAACATGTTCTAATTAAGATTATGTGATTATATTACAAATGGGCAATGAGCTGTGTGTAGGTATACTGAAATATGTTATATTTAGAGAAGGAATCCCGATTCTCAAGATACAGGTCAGACCTAGTTTGAGAATCGGGGCCCATAAAACTACAAATGTAAATTAGGTGAAATTAACTAACTGATTGGATGTAACATGTAGTATAGGTGAATAAATCATTATTATTATTATCCAACTCTCATTGCACACGGCACTATTGCTTGGTAACAACATGGCCGATTTGCGCAATCCAGGTAGACTGCTGATGCAGCTCCTCGCCCGGCCAGCGGGTCTACGTGACGATGATGCGACCGCACTTTGCTCCTACACATTGGGCCGTCACGTATACATATTAGGCTAGCATTAATATCAATGTAATTTAAAGTTTAGTTAATAAAATATTAACTATAATTTTGTTTCTTTTTTCGGTTTCTTTATTGCCGAAAATACAAGTAAGTGATAAATATGTTTTTTCTTTATTACCGAAAATATGAATGATAAATATGTATATCCATATGGTTATTAATACCATAGAGTTTTAATTATTCACCTTTATATGAAGGTTTAACAACGAATAAATTATGATGATGTTAGAAACAGAGTTGGTCTGAAAGAGAGCGTCGGTGTTAAAATAAGAAGAGGCATGCTCCGATGGTTCGGACATGTAGAAAGAATGCAAGATGAAAGAATGACGATGCAGATATACAATGCAAAAGTGGAAGGATGTAGGAGCCGGGGAAGGCCAAGACTTACCTACCATGACCAAATTGGTCGTGTTCTATCAGAAGGTGATGTCAGGAGCCCTAGAAACCGGCGAGCGTGCATGAGAAGAGCAATGAATGTTGAAGAAGCGAGTGAGATATGTAAGGATCGAGTCACGTGGCGCTCGGTTCTCTCTGCCTACCCCGCAAGGGATTTGGCGTGAAGTTATAGATAGAGAGATTAACAACGAATATTTTCAGTTCGAAAATTTCCTTTCAATTCGTTGTTTTAAAATCACATGCTTCATAACAATTATAGGACAGTCAGTCATATGTTTAAAAAGATAATATCGCAATAGATGCAGTTTCTATTGACCACGCAGGGCTGCATTAACTGTCATAAATAAGAATTTATAGTTAGCAATATCTGGCAAATAATCGTTGTGGTTATAATACTGCTAGTTAGATAAGGGTTCCGTCCATTTATTCCTTATTTTTATACAACGTCGGGAGGCATACAAGCATACGGCCCACCTGATGAAAACTAGTTACCGTAGCATATTAGCGCTTGTAATATATTAAATATCACTCGCGCGATGCCTCCTCTGCTGCTTACACAGCAACTCCTTAAGAGCTTACTGAAGACCTCACTCACACGCAGGAACACAACAATCCTCTACGGAGTTGTGATTTGACTGCGGTTTTCTGTGAACTGGTGGTACTTCTCCAGACGGGCTGCTTTGATGCGTCCTACTTCTCTTATTATCCGTATAGATACATTCCATATATTGTTCTATACGTGAAAATGTAATATAAAACCCTGTTAAAATTAATTTACTGTTCCTCTATCTATCTATGGATAGATGTAGAGATCTGATGGAAGTCGCTCCATGTAAAAATCTGTATCTCCGCCAAACCCTGCTTTGGTTTAAGACAATAATTGGAATTTTACATGAAAGCATTTTGTAATGCAACGAGATCGGTAGTGTAGTGGTGAATGACGCTACTTTGACACCAACGCTCGTGGGTTTGATTACCACACACGACAAACATTTGTGTGCATGAAATGTCTGTTCGTCTAGGTGTAGGTTTTTTAAAAGAAGTGGGGCGCATCATCTTCTCCACCTCACATAAAACCGCAGTCAAATAACAATTCTCTTGAGAATTGTTATGTTCCTGCGTGTGAGTAAGATCATCAGTAAGCTCCTAGGGAGTTGCTGTGTTAGCAGCAGAGGTGGCATCGCGCGAGTGATACTTAATAAGCTACGGTAACCGCTTGACATCAGATGGGTCGTATGCTTGTCTGCCTGCCGACATAGTATAAAAATACGTAATCCAATTTGAAATTTAAAATAATAGGTTTTCTGAGTTGGTTAAACATAGGCATTAGAATTGACAATATGATTTGATATAATAGAATAAAACTTCGTCAACGGGACATTTTTGTTTATGCAAGGAGAATGTAACATTAGGTACAGACATTAGGTACCTGTCTATGAATGTATAGTGTGGTGTGTCCGCCATTTATTTGCAATCGTACATTCGTAGTTCTTATTCTTTGTAGACAATTATCAAGTTACAGAATAGATAGATAGATAGATAATCGTTTATTAGCTGCTACGGTCACACACATACAAATATAATATAACAGTACAAGAAGGAGTAAACAGGCATTGCTCAAAACATTTCCAGTAATGTGTGTGTGTGTGTGTGCATGTGTGTGCTGCAGCAAGCGAATAGGCCATAGCTCAGTGTGACTTTTGCACAATGCGCAAAAAACACCGATTTTCAGCTACTGCCTGAGGGGAGGGCGCGTTCAAAGTCATTATATAGACATAAATGTATGTTTGTGGTGTGAGTCAGGGGTATTATACTAAGTGGAAAACTCAGGTATCAACATAGCAAATAAACATATGCGAATAAACAACAGAGTACGCAAGTCTGCTTGAAACCAATGTTAACGTCAAAGCGGGGCGACAAGCTGTCGTTCTCCTGCACTCATGCTGTTCAACCCCCATAAGTGATAAGAGCATCATGAATTCCGTATCCCGCCAATATATACCAGAGATCCTTTCGCACTACCCTATCAAATGCAGTGTGCAAGATCTACAAAACCGCAGAAAACCTTTTTGTCTAGTTACTTATCCATGATATTGACGAGAGAGATTTTTTTTATAAACGTCAGGAGGCATACAAGCATACGATCCACCTGATCTAAAGCGGTTACCGTAGCCTATATACGCTTGCAATACATTATGTATCACTCGCGCGATGCTGCCTCTGCTGCTAACACTGCAACGCTGTGACAGCTTCTAGTAAGCTGTCACAGTTACTACCATAGAGTTTTAATTATTCACCTTTATATGAAGGTTTAACAACGAATATTTTCAGTTCGAAAATTTCCTTTCAATTCGTTGTTTTAAAATCACATGCCTCATAACAATTATAGGACAGTCAGTCGTATGTTTAAAAAGATAATATCGCAATAGATGCAGTTTCTATTGACCACGCAGGGCTGCATTAACTGTCATAAATAAGAATTTATAGTTAGCAATATCTGACAAATAATCGTTGTGGTTATAATACTGCTAGTTAGATAAGGGTTCCGTCCATTTATTCCTTATTTTTATACAACGTCGGGAGGCATACAAGCATACGGCCCACCTGATGAAAAGTAGTTAACGTAGCTTATTAGCGCTTGTAATATATTAAATATCACTCGCGCGATGCCTCCTCTGCTGCTTACACAGCAACTCCTTAAGAGCTTACTGGTGACCTCACTCACACGCAGGAACACAACAACCCTGTTGGGAGTTGTTATTTGGCTGCGGTTTTCTGTGAGGTGGAGGTACTTCCCCAGATGGACTGCTTTGATGCGCCCTACCTCTCTTAAAATATCAATATATCCACTTATATTCAGAACTACTATTCAAAAATTAAGAAGTATTTTGAGCTCGTTGGTGCAATGGATACTAATCACACTGGTTAACAATGCTACTTTGACACCAACGGTCGTGGGTTCGACATTATCCTTCCTACAATCGTCATAATGCGAAAACAAGATATTTGATTAAGTACTCCTACAATAATCATAATTGCTTTCATAGAACTTACGTCACACTCATACATGTGTTCAACACTCATACATGCGTTCAACACTCATACATGCGTTCAACACTCATACATGCGTTCAACACTCATACATGCGTTCAATACTCATACATGTTTTCAACACTCATGTAATCGCAATGTTAATATAGCTACATGCCTTAAATAAAAACAATAAATTACATGAATAAACAAAGTAGTACCTGAGCGACCGAACTTTGCTCGGCGTTTTGTTTTTACCTTTACCAAAAGTTTTTTTTTACCGAAAGGCAATACGGACACCTCACTTTGCTGTCCGTCTATCTGTCTCTCAAGGCTGTTTTTTCTCATAGACCGGTGGAGCTATCAAACTGATATTAATATCACATACTCAGGGCTGCAGTCCCTTCGAGCAGTGAAAAAATTAAACTGCTAAGACAACGCAATCAAAAGATACGACTGCATTTTTTGACACTCGTAAGGGAATCGAAACTTATAGGGTAATTCCCGTTGACCTACAATCATGAAATTTGGTAAGAAGCAAGGTCATGTAGCACAAGTTAAGGGAAAAATCCGAAAACCGTCAATTAGTAGTAACATCTTAAAAATAAAATATGTTTTTTGCGATAATATTGTAAATACATTATTATTATACATAGAAAATACCCAGACCAAGACAAACAGACATGTTCATGTACACAAATGTTTGTACTGTGTGGGAATGGGAAACGAGCGTTGGTGTCAATGTAGCGTAACAGCGCGTTTCACCACTGCGCCACCGAGCTCGTCTCTATAATTATAATATATAATATAATTTTTGGATGTGAGGGTTTCCTCACGATGTTTACCTTCACCGCCGAGCAAGTAGTTATGCGACCAGCCCATATACATATCGCTGATCCAACTCGCTAGGAACGTGGCGTGAAGTTATGTATGTAAACTATATATTTTATCAACCTAATTGTTGCTTTAAACACACTAAATTGTAAACATGTTCTAATTAAGATTATGTGATTATATTACAAATGGGCAATGAGCTGTGTGTAGGTATACTGAAATATGTTATATTTAGAGAAGGAATCCCGATTCTCAAGATACAGGTCAGACCTAGTTTGAGAATCGGGGCCCATAAAACTACAAATGTAAATTAGGTGAAATTAACTAACTGATTGGATGTAACATGTAGTATAGGTGAATAAATCATTATTATTATTATCCAACTCTCATTGCACACGGCACTATTGCTTGGTAACAACATGGCCGATTTGCGCAATCCAGGTAGACTGCTGATGCAGCTCCTCGCCCGGCCAGCGGGTCTACGTGACGATGATGCGACCGCACTTTGCTCCTACACATTGGGCCGTCACGTATACATATTAGGCTAGCATTAATATCAATGTAATTTAAAGTTTAGTTAATAAAATATTAACTATAATTTTGTTTCTTTTTTCGGTTTCTTTATTGCCGAAAATACAAGTAAGTGATAAATATGTTTTTTCTTTATTACCGAAAATATGAATGATAAATATGTATATCCATATGGTTATTAATACCATAGAGTTTTAATTATTCACCTTTATATGAAGGTTTAACAACGAATAAATTATGATGATGTTAGAAACAGAGTTGGTCTGAAAGAGAGCGTCGGTGTTAAAATAAGAAGAGGCATGCTCCGATGCCTTAAATAAAAACAATAAATTACATGAATAAACAAAGTAGTACCTGAGCGACCGAACTTTGCTCGGCGTTTTGTTTTTACCTTTACCAAAAGTTTTTTTTTACCGAAAGGCAATACGGACACCTCACTTTGCTGTCCGTCTATCTGTCTCTCAAGGCTGTTTTTTCTCATAGACCGGTGGAGCTATCAAACTGATATTAATATCACATACTCAGGGCTGCAGTCCCTTCGAGCAGTGAAAAAATTAAACTGCTAAGACAACGCAATCAAAAGATACGACTGCATTTTTTGACACTCGTAAGGGAATCGAAACTTATAGGGTAATTCCCGTTGACCTACAATCATGAAATTTGGTAAGAAGCAAGGTCATGTAGCACAAGTTAAGGGAAAAATCCGAAAACCGTCAATTAGTAGTAACATCTTAAAAATAAAATATGTTTTTTGCGATAATATTCTATTACGAAATCCTCGGAGAGCGAGTCGGATTAGCACATGACGACTTTTTTATTGAAAATACACCTACGTAGATAAACTTAAAAGCAAAAACCGTTTTATATACAATATTTTATTCTAATCTTTAGCCCCATTTTCGAAGTACGCGAAGTGTATTTACACATATACAAGAATTGCTCGATATATAAAAGAATAACCTATTTACAGTTACTGTATATTTTATTTTATTTGTGTACATCCATTCGGTTTTATTTTCAACTTTATGTCAATGGTATCTTATGTTGCTAGTGTTGCTAAGAAATTGAAATATAATTCCCTGACTGCGTTTATTGATTAGCTAGTTTTATATTACCACCTTTGATTTGTTATTTTTAGGGTTCCGTACCCAAAGGGTAAAACGGAACCCTATTACTGAGACTTCGCTGTCCGTCCGTCCGTCTGTCACCGGGCTGTATTTCACGAACGAAACGAAATTTTCACAGATGATGTATTTCTGTTGCCGCTATAACAGCAAATACTAAAAAATAGAATAACATAAATATTTAAGGGGGCTCCCATACAACAAACGTGATTTTTTTGCTCGATATTGATAACGGCAACAGGTAGACGCTTGAAATATTCACAGAATATTTAGTTATATAATCACTTTAAGAATAAATAATTAAATTAAAATAAAACAAATATTTAAGGGGGGCTCCCATGCAACAAAAGTGATTTTTTTGCCGTTTTTATAGATAGTGGTACGGAATTTTTAGGGTTCCGTACCCAAAGGGTAAACCGGAACCCTATTACTGAGGCTCCGCTGTCCGTCCGTCCGTCTGTCACCAGGCTGTATCTCTTGAACCGTGATAGTTAGACAGTTAAAATTTTCATGGATGATGTATTTCTATTGCCGCTATAACAACAAATACTAGAAAATAGAATAAAGTAAATATTTAAGGGGGCTGCCATACAACAAACGTGAATTTTTTGCTCATTAGGGTTCCGTACCCAAAGGGTAAAACGGAACCCTATTACTGAGGCTCCGCTGTCCGTCCGTCCGTCTGTCACCAGGCTGTATCTCATGAACCGTGATAGTTAGACAGTTGAAATTTTCACAGATGATGTATTTCTATTGCCGCTATAACAACAAATACTAAAAAATAGAATAAAATAAATATTTAAGGGGGCTCCCATACAACAAACGTGATTTTTTGCCTTTTTATAGATAATGGTACGGAACCCTTCGTGCGCGAGTCCCACTCGCACTTGGCCGATTTTTTTTGCTTGATATTGATAACGGCAACAGGTAGACGCTTGAAATATTCACAGAATATTAAGTTATATATTCACTTTAAGAATAAATAATTAAATTAAAATAAAACAAATATTTAAGGGGGGCTCCCATACAACAAACGTGATTTTTTTTATAGATAATGGTACGGAACCCTTCGTGCGCGAGACCGACTCGCACTTGGCCGATTTTTTCAATTCGTTATGGCAATTTAAAATTTTGGGAATTTAAAAACGTGTTTCAATTTCTTTATCCAGCTCTTACTTTATTGATGCAAACGGTACCCTAAAACATTAGCATGTGACCAATACTGGGTTTGTTTTTTCCAGAGTCGTAAATAAATATACTACTGGTATTTTACCACCCACTAACAATTCTAATGGGCGCTATTGGAGAAATAATTAAAGCAATAACTTTTCTGTATAACACAACCACACAACAAACAACCATGCGGCTGAATTACCATAAATAAGACTTCATTTGCACAATGAGCAACTGAGGTAGAAATAATTGTGTATTTGGAAACAATAATCATTACATATACAATATATTAAAGTTCAATTATGCATTTGACATTTCTGTAATAATCTGTGTAATATCAACAGTAATTTATATTAAATAATATAATTAAAGAGTTACCTTTTAATTAGGTTAATAATATTCTATTGGTAGAATTCGTTAAGAGTACTCCTGGTAAATGTACAAAAATGGCGATAACCAAATGTACTACAAATTGTCGTATCTGACATTTGAATGTTACTTGCAATTTTATCTATAAGTATCTGGGTGTCCATAATATTAGTATCAACATGGCGACAGAGCTTTGCTCTCGTTTATTTCTAAAATCGTTCCCGGGATACTTTAAATATATTTTATACACATGTATGTGCGTTGTATATATCAGAAATCTCGATAGGGATTTCATTCCAAAACTTAAGAGTTTGCGGCGGAAAATATCTCTAAAACCGCTCATTATTCCACCATTGTGCTTCAAGTGTGTGAGGATGAATTCCTGTTGGCATCATAATGAACAAATCCTTGTACAGCTAAGTGTTTCAAGCTTTACACTTTGATCTTCGGAACGTCGCGTTCTTATGCCGTGATTACATCAAGAGTGGTCCGCTTTCAACTGTACATTCGGTAGAACACACAAACGGAGACAAAAGCTGTCCCTAAACTCATTACTACACTATTTCACTTTATTTATTAGTATAGTATCTATACTATACTAATAAATAAAGCGAAATAGTTTGTCATTGCTTGTTAGTTTGAATGGGCAAATCTCTAAAACACAAATGGAGACAAAAGCTGTCCCTAAACTCATTACTACACTATTTCACTTTATTTATTAGTATAGTATCTATACTATACTAATAAATAAAGCGAAATAGTTTGTCATTGCTTATTAGTTTGAATGGGCAAATCTCTAAAACACAAATGGAGACAAAAGCTATCCCTAAACTCATTACTACACTATTTCACTTTATTTATTAGTATAGTATCTATACTATACTAATAAATAAAGCGAAATAGTTTGTCATTGCTTGTTAGTTTGAATGGGCAAATCTCTAAAACTACCAAACAGATTTAAAAAAAGTCTAATTGCATTTAATAGCCCAATTCTTGAGAAAGATTATACCATCACATCACGATACGAGCCTTAGAAGCCGAAGACAAAGGAAGAAATTAGTAAAAGCGGTTCCCACGGAATACTGCGATGCGTGCGGATGAAGTCGCGGGCTATAGTTAGTATATTATATGATATTATATGTACGATACTGTACCAACACTAACTCATCCCACTGCAGGGATACGGATCTCCCTTCAACCGAAGGGGTTCAGACCATACTCGCTCGCTCACTCGCGCAGGCCAGTGTTTTCAAGCAGCCTGTATTCCACTGAATTAGCTTAACGACTATCACCTATCGACAACAGCCGGGATCGACGGCTTAACGTACCCTCCGAAGCTCGTAGACGCTCGAGATTGATAAACCCATCCATGAACAGGTTGCGGTGTTGCGCAACGATGTCATCGAGTTCTCAATTCTCAATGTACGATAACCACTCGTTTATTATGTTCATATCCAAGCAGCATCTAAACAAACAGAAAACATAATATTGCATTTTGTTGCAACTTGCCATTAACAATCTCTACCTTTCCAACTCGAACACAAATGTAAACGTATTTTACATAAAAATTCAGTGTTACACCCAGCGCCTCGATTCACCTACATTTCTCTCTTTTGAGAACGTTGGAACGACGCCGTTTGTTCCCCAAATAGTAGCTAAAGTTGTTTACTTGTTTCTCTTTTGAGCTCTGTCTCGGGGACTTTTCTTTTAGTTTTATAGCGATGCATCACCAAGTTTCGTTAGTGCTCTAATCCTGTTTGGTTAAAGTCTGTGTTAAATGTAAAGTTAGATACGTGGACATTAAAAAGACTGGCTGTATCCGGAATTTGAGCTAAGTAACTTTCTACGTCTTAATAACTTAGTCCCTACACACTATGTCCATGATTCCTTAAAATTCCTAGCTCATTTCTGCATGCATTATCTATCCTAGCTCATTTCTGCATGCATTATCTACCTAGGTATATTAAGAGGCTTGAGATAGAAAATAAAAATATTTTTATGTGTAAATTTTTGGAACAACCAAAAAACTTTAAAAAAAAGTAGGTATTATAAACACACATTTTTTATACAACATCGAAAGGCATTCAAGCATACGGCCCACCTGATGTAAAGTGGTTACCGTAGCCTATGAACGCTTGTAATACATTAAGTATATCGCGCGATGCCTCCTCTGCTGCTAACACAGCGACTCCTTACGAGCTTACCGGTGCCCTCAACGGAGTTATTATTTGGCTGCGGTTTTCTGTGAGGTGGAGGTACTTTCTCAGACGCGCTGCTCTCTTAAAACATCCAGACCAAGACAAACAGACATGTTCATGCATACATGATCCCCATAAAATGAGTATAATACCATCATACAACGCCAACTGATGAAGTAACTACACGTTACAGGACACCGCGGCAGAATACCATCACATTGGAGAGTTGAGTGTAAGAGAAGATACCAGAATACCCCTACGGATTTGATGCATAAGCTGAAGCGGAGACGAGCTATTGATATTTTTTGCGCATCTTGCGAATGCTATACATCAAGTGAGTTCGCCTGTTACTATAAGACAGTATAACAATAAACTTTGTGACATAGTACTAAATTACCTATTTTTAGATTAGCCGCCATTTCAATTCGTGCGTGCACTAACATCAGTTCAGTTTAATACAAAATTAAGATAAATTAAAGGGAACTCGCCGGAATTCTATAAGTCCCCGTCAGTAACTCATCTTGTCTGTGGTTACCCAGAAAGCCTTTTAGCTCCTGTGGACTAACGTATTCAGTGGAGTCCACATAAGGTGACATACGGACGTATAATTTGTTATACAATTTGTCCGAGTTAATTTAACGTCTATATACTTTCTTACATTTCTAAAATGAATAGCAATCGGGTGTAGTATTAGAGATAGACATTTATAGGCAATGAATGTTAAAGAGGCGAGTGAGGTGTGTAAAAACCCAATTATACTCGGTTCTTCCTCGCAAGGGACATGGCGTGAAGCTATAAATAGGTATATGTACAATATGCTGGAAAATAGTCTTTTCTTTCAACTCAGTATAATGGGCGGCTGTGCGATGAATTTGTCATTTGCAGCATAGTATTTGAGGATCTCGATGAGAATCTACGTGTCTGTCTAATCGAAAATGCTTCGCGACTTCTTTCTTATTCCGCAGCGAAATAACATCCCTTGGAGGATTTTTGTGCTCCTGTTGTATTACAGTTAACCACTTCACATAATGTGAGAAAAAAATAAGTGCAATTTGATCTAACCTGCTTTGTGTGCTTCCGCCACCAATTAAATGCATGTAAGTTGGCTTTAAGTTGACATTAAGTTGACTTTCGCAAAATAACGCCTGAATCTATTAACTAAAAAAATAATGGCAACAGAAACATGTACAGTCTAGATCAAATTGTCTGTGATCAGAATATATTAATTTCAAGGGTTATAAGTAGCCGGTAGACAATTGGAACACAAAGCAATAGCAGTATTATGTAGATAATCATTAAATTTTACAATGTTCCATTCAAAATGAACCATAACGGTTTAATCATTATTATCAATAATGAAATCATGTTAGTCATTAAATCGCGTGTCATTATTATGTAACTATATTTTATGTGATATTTAATATTTTACCTATTTTACGTGGACAACGTTGCTGTACTTCAGGTATCTGTCCTGTTATCTGTATCAGGGACAATCTTAGTTTAACACTGGTTATTATATTAAATTGACTTTCTCACTTAGGTATCTTAAAAGTTTTTACCTTGGACATTTTGTTCACAAATTTATGATGATTTTTCTATTGAAAATTCATTTGCCGTGTCGCCCCAGTCATGTGTTGGCCCTGATTCGCGCATCCCTGTGTGCGGAGCATAGGTAGTTGAATTATTGTTATGTGATTTAAGTTTGTAACGAACGATACGTAATAGTACATAATATTTTTCCTCCTCTGAGTATTTTTCTGTTCACTTGGATTGATGTCATGAACGCTTTTTATTTATTTTGTTCTTCCGTCTTGTATCTGCTTTTTCGTTTTGGCACTCGGTTCTTACAATCGGAATATTTTTGTAATCTTTAAACTGTATATTTAAGTATGTTTTATATTGTTTCTTTTATGTTGGTTAATTATAGTGTTCGTTGTTTATCTTAGTGCATAGTGCTTGTTTGTTCCGTCCGCGATGTCACAAAAGACTGGTCTGGACTGAAAATCAGTGTCGGGTCTGCTACACAGGCTTCGACAATATACTGAGTCCAGACCATTTTGTTACATCGCACAACACTGTTTGCTGTGTTTATATTTGTTATGTTATGTTATGCTTAGTTTTGTATATATGTTTTGCTGTGTATATGTTTGTTGTTCAGTGTTGTGTTGTGTACGAATAAATGTTTTTCTTTCTTTCTTTCTGATAGTGATTCCCTAGGAAACGTGGATAAAAATGATAGCCCAGTGGATGACCCCCGGTTGGAATCCTGGTGAGGGATGTGTTACTAAATTCAGGATTTTGAATTTATGTACACATTTGAAATTATCACTTGCTCTACGGTGAAGGAAAACATCATGAGGAAACTACCACGTCCCAGAAATTATATTTTGAAAGACGGGTAACCCGACCGTAGAAAGGTCTGGTTTCCCTCTGGATTCTGGACGATCTGATGGGAGTAGCTCTATGTAAAAAAATAATACCTTCACCAAACCTTGAGCTTAGGTAGCGGACCCCACTAATCCTAGTGGATTAGGAAACGAGATAACACTAAGAAGCAAAGGACTATTAAGTAATTCATATATAATTTCACAAGCATTGATTAACTTTTATTATTTCAAATTTTATCTATTCCAAACTTCGAAGATAAGATGTTGACATGTATGTCGGAACGTGGATATAATTGTCGTCAGGTGGCTCGTTGTTCATGGCGAATAAAGCGAAATACCAGCGTAGTTAATCTTCTCAATATTTAATCAGCCAATTACAAAAACAATTGTAACAAAAGTTATGCTTAGATCGTAGATTACAACGGATTCAAAATGCGGTGGACGCGACACGTGCGGTTGGCTCCATTGCTCGATTCGTAATGCCGTTTCCAATGACGGTATCTCATCTTCACCAAACCAAAACAAATACAACCGGTGTTGCCATCCCAACGATGTCGATTCCACCCAAGCGCCGACTTGACATTTTGATCCGTTATTATTAACTAGCGACACGGCGATTGATTTCTTCCGGGCTTCTCAATATGGTGTTGCTACCTCTGCGACATGTATATTTTGTGAAAGATTTCTTTCTTGACCTCCTTATACATTATCCTTCTCAACCGATTCCTTTAGTTTCCGTGAGTAAGTTCACGGTATGTATGTATATCTTCACGCCGCATCCCTTGCAGGTTAGCCAGAGAGAACCGAGCGCCACAAGACGCGATCCTTACACACAGCACTCGCTTCTTTAATATTCATAGCTCTTTTCATACACGGTTCCTACGGCTTTCGGACTACGGACATTATTATAGTTCACGGTTAGTATAAAAATAATATAGCTAATCTGGCCATAAGTTCTGTTACAAATGAATATTCGTTAATTTTTTTATGAAGGAATGTAATCTTAAGAAAACTTATATACATATTTATGGAAGTCTCAGTAAATAATAAAAAAAATATTCTATTCAAAATGTCCACCTTTAGCATTGATACAGGCCTTTAATCTGTCTGGCCACGAATCTATGGATTTAAGCACTGGTTCCTTGGGAAATTTTGCCACTGCTTGCTCTAGAAAGAAGATGACTTCCAAATTCAAAATAATTAAACAGTTGATTGAAGAAAGTTTATCTTTAACAATATTTATAGCCAGACAAGTTATATTTTTTTTTCTTAAGTGTTAATGTTAGTTTTTCGAGACGGCGATGGAATGGTTTAAATAAATACTTCATTTCGATAAACTGCTTGTACTTTTATTAGACACTTGGGAAAGCAGTGTGTCACGTTCGTATATCCGAACAAGAACTCCTATGGGATTAGGAAGTATACCTTACTCCCATTTGTCACTCAAGAAAGGGCTTTGAAAGGACTCTATTGTTTTGAAGACACTAAAATCAGAGGATAATAACTGACAACTAGAGGCTACATCCGTTCCCATAGTAAATGGCAAAATTAATTCTATCCCTTTGTTGAAGCGTATCTTCAAACTGAGTATCTATTTCAATGCAAATTATTCCATGTAGCTTATAGAAGAACATTTATATCTTTCTTTTATACGACTAGAGGCATACAAGCATATGGACCACTCGCGGTTACCATAGTCTCTGAACGCTTGTAATACCTTAAGCTGGCGCGATACCACCTCTGCTGCTAATATAACGACTCCTCAGGAACTCACTGGTGACCTCGCTAAGGCGCGGGAATACAACGACACTCCAGGGGATTATTATTTGGCTGCGGTTTTCTGTGAGATAGAGGTGCCGCAGACAGGCTGCTTTGATGCGCCTATCTATTTTTAAAACTCCCAGAACAAGACAAACAAATATTCACACAAATGTTCGTCCTGTATGGGAATCGAATCCACGAGCGTTGGTCTCAACGTACCGTTCCTAACAACAGCAATGAGCCCGTCAAAATCATCTAAGTGGTAAGCCCATTAGTATTAGCAATATTATAAAAATGTATCCGTATAAAATATTCGTTTGGTGTTGAAAGTACATTATAATGAAAGTATAGTAAAATAAATAAACTATTTAAAGCACTATCTGAAAGCGATACGCAACAAACAAACGGAAACGCATAGAAGTGATGCTATAATTACACATTATTTTTCACTTTCAGTCCGAAGTTCGTAATAAATGAAACTATTTTCCCTGACCATCTATACAGCTTATATGCATGTAATTCCTCCAATTACGTACAAATAAGCATGAATAAAATATTTGACAACATTACGATCCACTGAGCATAAAGTCTCTACCATTCTGATTACTCTCCTGTAATAACCAATAATACTTTTTGTGGGCAATAAAAACTCAGATCGTCAACGCTCATTATATATGTTATGGGCATGTAAACATAAAATAAAACGTCTAGGTGAGATGGTATTTTGGCCATTGACAAGTTACAGAGACCCGTAAGTTAATTTAAAAGTTACATCCATAGAATGGTAAGTTAACTAATAATTGTACTACAAATCATTAAGTTTATACTTGTCGCTTATTTAATTATGGTGTTTTAAGTCTACATTTCCCTGAAGACGCAAAGTCAAAGTTAAGGGCACGACCTTAGCCCGACTGGGGACGTACCTCCACCTCACAGAAGACGGCAGTCAAATAACAACTCCCTGGAGGGTTGTTATTTTCCTGCGCGTGAGTGAGGTCACCAGAAGATGAGGAGTTGCTGTGTTGACAGCGGGGGCAATAAGCTAGTGACATTATTTTTGTTGGTAGCGTTCATAGGCTACGGTAACCGCTTACATCAAGCGGACTGTATGCATATTTGCTATCCGTTTAGTATAAAAAAAAGAAGTCGTTAAAGAAACATAGCATTTATCATCTTCTTTTTCTTCTTATATATAAAAATTAATACGGCTGGACCGATTTTGATAAAATTTTTGGGCAATCTTTAGATTAGCCCCCTGACGAGCCCGCTGGTTGAATGGCTAGCGATGGCTACTTTAGTACTTGCATTCGCAATATTTGTGTGCTTGAACATGTTTATTTGTTACAAAAAATATTTTTTTCAATTGTCTAGTACCTGTAGTACTAGCTTTATTTACTTTGTGACAGGGCTTGTTTACCGGTTAATTTTCAAACCTAAATCAGCACAAGTACATTGGGAGCGTTTTGTTTAGGTTTGGCTCTACCTGAACCTTAAAGTAACCGGTATTCTTAAGGAGCAAAAACAATGAGATTTTGAGTCAATTAACAGGTTTTATAAGGTTTTCCTTTCGCTCTTTTCGACATCATGTTTGCCGAGACCTTGACGACCTTTAAAATTTACTTAAAAATTAAAAGCTACGAAACCACAAAGACACAATCTACGTGTTGCAAGGTTGCTACCTTTCTTTATGAGTTCACGTAGGTACCAATTTGTTCCAATTAGAATTAAAGCAAACAAATCGTAACCTGCTCGCGCGACACGTGTGTTAAATCGGTTTTTTAAGGTTTTACGTAGCGCTCTCATTTAGGACGCACTCCGAACAAAACCTTTTCTAAAAACCGGTAAAAACCTTTATTTACCGGTATTTTCGAAACCGGTTCCAAGCCCTGCTTTGTGACAACATGGCGATATGTTATTTGTCCGAGAATATGTATATATACATGTATAGGCCAATGGTTAATCCTGTGAAATTTGCTAGCGAGCGGATCACCCGTGTGAAGCCGGGTCTGGTCGATAGTATATCGTAATATCATTATTTATGTTTAGTCTCTTAAATGTAAATAGGCTACGGTAGGTAAATGTTTCATTCAAACCAATATGCTTTTATACAGCCCGAAGTAATACGAAAATAAAGGTATGCATTTTCTAAATACGCTTCCTCGTGATAGTCCATTTGGGTACCCTTTGTTGTTTGACGCCGGAAGGAAGTATTGTCCGTTTCAATGTACCTTAGGTTCGGGTTTGATAAAGTAAACACACTGGATATTACGAATTACTCCTATAATATTAACAGTTGTTTAAGTCTATAATAATCCGGGGATTAAAACAGTTTAGACGGAATAAACGTGATATAAATGTTAAGTGACTAGTAAGCTTTCATTGGGTTATTTATATGATCTTTTACATACTACATCGGTTAACAAAAAAAATTATACGGATGTTAACATAAGGAATTTTGCACTATATTGGTAAATAGAGAAAAGATCGAGATGCGAGGGTTTCGTAAACCCTGTAATTCCTACATAAAAGAGATTCTAAGGAATAACATCTTATAACTCTTATGAGTTATTCAAATCTCGTTGCCTTGGGTTCTTCAGTATAGACACGGACGCCAAAGAATAATGTTTTCTAGAGCAATGTACTCGGTTCCACTACATTCGCCCCTAGGTTGAATCTGTTTTTGCTTAGGTACTTATATTACATATGATTTTCTTTTACTTTTTTTTTTATTATTTTTTATTATTATTTTCTTTATGTTATATTTATGTATCTGTTTTTACTGTTGCAATGACTCATGTTATTAGTCCATGATATTTGTGTTAAAGAAGGTACAGATAGTTTCTCTGCCTATATATGTATTACTTATTCCTGTTAAGCTTATAAAGGTTGGCTGGAAGAGATCTCTTACAGAGATAAGTCCGCCTTTGTACATGCTAAAGATTTGTAACTGTATATGTTAAGTATATTTGTACAATAAAGAGATTACAACAACAACATCTACAGCTCCTGAGGATGTGTCGTTGAGAGGCGAAACACGTGTCGCAGCAACGACCAGGGCAGTCATGGCAGCAATGATGGCGGGTGCGGTTTCTGTTCAAGACGGCGGGAAATCGCAAGGACGATCGCAGCAGCCGAGGCACAGACTACCGGAGCAGCCATTGCAGCTACGGCATGTTGTTTATAATTAATATAAGCATATAACTGGCTCGATGTTGAGCTGTTACCTCAGTATATGGATGCATGTATGCCAGAGTTATCATCTAGCGTGTTGCCGACTAAGAAAAAAGCATTTAAGCCTTACCGTAATATTCTAGAATTAAATATATATATGTAAGAAAAAAGAAACTACGTTACGGCTGTGTACGTAATGTAGTTTTTTTTAAATAAAACTTCTCCTTTTTGAGGTCGGTTGAAAAATAGTAAACATTAATGCACGAAACTATCGGTTAGTTATAAGTATTGACAAATCTGTCCAATATTTCTAAAATATAAACTTCAAATATTTTATTTCAAGTAGAAATTTTAATATCAAATGGTACGACGCTAGAGTTTCTCAAACTTCTGAGACTCAAACAAACCTCTCACCAAATAACATCGGAGACGTTCATGTTCCAATTTCTGAAGTTCTCAAACTTTTATTTCGCTTCGTGAATATTATTTATTCATTAGACATTTTCGAACATACGACTATTATCTATAATCCTAAATTCGTAAATAGTTTTGATACACATGATCTAATT
>CANNQC010000034.1:0-66899 GCA_947507595.1 Pyralis farinalis
TTTTTCATCTCTTATCATTATCTGGCAATCTGTAAAATTTTTATTTCTTTCAAACACCATCGCTTACATCTTCATTATATTTATTTTCATACATTTCTTTTTAAAGGCCTCATTCATTACAGTAACCATTTGTTGTAGTTCTTCCGCCAAAGACGCAAGGAGAACCCGATCATCAGCGTACAACAGGGTTTTAAATACTAGCTCTATTCTATTTTCAATATTGTGGCTCCATCGTTGATTATTTAACGTAGATTTACCCAATGTCGAGGTTGAGAAAGCCACTTTCTGTTTGGTATGACTATTGATCGGTAGCGAATAGCGAGTGGCCGCTGAGTGATCTAAAACAACACAACACAAACATACAGTTAGTACCCTGCCCAGACAAATGTAGATTAGTACATGGAACAAATGGGGTATAAAAGAGTTGGTATATAATGGACTACCCAACAGAAGGGCATAAATGTTCTAAGGCTTACAAATACATATTATTAATTTTTATGAACTTGACCAAAACGGATATAAAAGGAAACTACACCAGGGTAAGTAGAAAGGGGACATTAACAGGGCGAGGTATATTGTGAGGGAGAATATCGTACAATGATACCTGTAGTTTCGTGCAATTAAAAAAGAGATGTTCAAGGGTTCCCTCCTCCAAGCCACACTCACACAATGAGCTATCGAGAATTTTGATTTTAGCTAAGAACACCGGAGGACAAACATGACCTAGACGTAGCCTCATAATAATAGATGTTGGATGTTTGTCAAAATGGCGATATTTGAAGAACCACGGTTTACTAGGGATATCTGCTTGGATTTTTTGAATAAAATTTTGCATGTATGGCTCCTCGTCTCTGCCATAACCCATCCCAGTCTCTTTTCAACCGCATATTATCCATCGATCTAAGATCTCTGGAGAAACTGATGTAGTATTTGTCAGTGCCTAAATGAGTAGCTTGCCTAGCACACCTATCTGCAGTTTTATTACCGGCAATGCCACATGTCCTGGAATCCAGGCCAGTGCCACCTCTGAACTTGAGGCGTGACAATGTAATAATGCTTGTCTTATTGCCAGTATAAGAGGAAAGTTATCTTTGGAGTGAAAAGGAGACTTGAGCAGATCTTGAAGACAGCTCTTCGAATCTGAAAGAATTAAAGCTTTGGGGATATGGTGAGATTCTATATAGGAGACAGCTTTTAAATACTCATTCAGTTTTATTCCACAGTCGTACTCTTTTAAGTCATTCTTTCAACTTTTACATCTATGTCAAATAAACTTATTGCAGTTCTTTCAGAGAAGACCACCGTGTACTATCCGCGTTAGATAATGCAAGCTAAGCACACGGCCCCCGCTCTGTAAAGGAGCTCGTTTTGCAAATCGAAATACTAGTGGTGTGGTGATGTGGATATTTCACGATACGAATGTCACAAAGGATATTGAAGTAGTACGTACTTCTGTACATACCGGTACGTGAAGAAGGTCAGGTCAAAGGTAACTTACGTGCGAGTGTGGAGGGAGCGACCGCCTGGAGGTTCTCGTCCCCCGCCCGCCGAACGTATTAAGTGTCTCTTTGTTCGCGTCACGGTGTCATTCGAACTCTTCAAAACATTGTGTGCGATACAAAGATTGTTTTGCAATGCACCCTGATCACTAGTACGCTGAATTGACGTGCCACTAAACTGACTGACTGAAACGAGTCAAGCGACCGACCGTAGGAATTATAACAAAGGCTCTGACTTCGTGATATTTTATCTTCAAATCATACTGTACTGACATTACTGGCGTACAAAACAACAAATAAAATAAACATTATGTAGTGTTGCTAACTACTCTACCTCAAAATATGCTAAAGTACTGTTTAAAATATGCCAAAAATATGCTACCATATTTCCCTAAATGCCAACATTTCAAAAACACTTTTAAACAAAACTAATCACAATCCTAAAGTAAGAGCTATTGAGCAGTCAGAACCCGTTATATACGTTTTCCCATACATTTCGCGGTCGTATACGACCACCCGGGTTTCGAAGGGTTAATGACATGGGTGACTTAGTGGTGAACTGTCTGCTGTATGCAGACGATGCCGTGCTATTAGCAGATACGCCATCTGAACTGCAAACACTGGTCACAACGGTGAATGATGAATGAAAGACGAATATATGGAGAAAGGCTTACTACTGAACGCGAAGAAAACAAAGATAATGGTATTTGAATGAGAAGAATCCAGAACTAATGTAAGGATTACGATTGATGATGAAGTGTTGGAACAAGTGGATGAGTTTGTATATCTTGGATGCGCTTTCAGCAGGAATGGAAGGTACACCGCAGATGTGGAAAGACTAGTGAGTGCTGAGAATAGTGCGAATGGAGCTTGGGAAAACTTCTTGGCAGTAAAAACCTGAGTCAGAAGGCACAACTCGCTATTGTTAGGGTTAGTAATTTTTGAGTAGTATTGCTGATATTTTGTTTTTCAATAAGGCAACATTGTACTTTTCTAAAGTGGCAACTTCATTTAAATGGCGGGTTATTTTACCTCAACGTGATTGGTTAACGGCTTTTGACGGTGACAATCAGAACACCGGTTTCTCCCGGTAAAAAAGATAAGTAGGCCGATTCTACTAAAATACTGCAACTGCACTGCAGCGCGGCGTGTGTCAAAATGCGTACATTTTGACGTTTTATTAAACGTCGCTTCTGTCAGATCGCTTAAAATGCGTACATTTTGACGTTTCGTTAAACGTCGCTGCTGTCAGATCGCTAAACGAAACGTCAAATTGTACACATTTTGACATACGCCGCGCTGCAGTGCAGTTGCAGTTATTTAGTAGAATTGGCCTAAAGAGAAAAGTGAGCGATGACCATTTGACATACTACTTGGTTAGGACGGTTGAGAGAATGAAGAGGTAACGAACACACACTGTATTGTCAGGAAGAATAAATTACTGGAAAGTTACCGAGTTATTCATTTGATATCTCAACTCATATTAAGTTTATACTTCAAAAGTGTGCAGAACAACATTTTAACATGTAAGTACACGCCCAATTACCTATTACTGGATGTCTTAGTAAATCAATGGTGTATTCTTGGTGTTTTTTAAAGCCTAATAGATAGGCCAGCGTGCGTGCATTAATGGGTAGGGGCAAAATATTCTTTACTTTTTGCCTACGATGTACTGTTTTCGAGATATTTAAGATATTAGTCATCCATTAAAGTGGGTATGCATAATCATTATTTGTAATGTATGCTGACCGTCATTACTCCGTAACATTTGCCTTCAAAGATTAAGTAAGCACTTTTATCAAGCTTCTTTAGTTTTTACACGTGCCTATTTTAGTTTAACTTACTTTATTTGTTAGCATCCTGCAAGGAAAATTTTAACTAGTGTACCCAACCGATTTGAAAGTAATAACTAATAATAAAAATAAAAAAGGGTTTTTATTAGTTTATATCGTTATTTTACCACAAGCTAATATTAAACTTGTTTGTGAGTTATTAGAAAATGAGATTCACCACACCACACCACCATCTTGAAAGACGACGGTCCGACAGCCGTGGGCTAGAGACACCGAGACGCAGTTCAAGACGTGATGCAGCCTCTCACAGTCGGAGCTATTTGCGGCGTCCGCTGAGAGATAGAAGCCGGTGCTATCTGCAGACACGTAGCGGGGTCCCGTGCAATCCAGATCTTGAGCGGGAACGTGAGCGTGTCAAAGCGTTGGAGGCCCAGCTGCTGAGAGAACACGAGCGGCTTCTTCGCACCGGTCGGTTAATGACATGGGTGACTTAGTGGTGAACTGTCTGCTGTATGCAGACGATGCCGTGCTATTAGCAGATACGCCATCTGAACTGCAAACACTGGTCACAACGGTGAATGATGAATGAAAGACGAATATATGGAGAAAGGCTTACTACTGAACGCGAAGAAAACAAAGATAATGGTATTTGAATGAGAAGAATCCAGAACTAATGTAAGGATTACGATTGATGATGAAGTGTTGGAACAAGTGGATGAGTTTGTATATCTTGGATGCGCTTTCAGCAGGAATGGAAGGTACACCGCAGATGTGGAAAGACTAGTGAGTGCTGAGAATAGTGCGAATGGAGCTTGGGAAAACTTCTTGGCAGTAAAAACCTGAGTCAGAAGGCACAACTCGCTATTGTTAGGGTTAGTAATTTTTGAGTAGTATTGCTGATATTTTGTTTTTCAATAAGGCAACATTGTACTTTTCTAAAGTGGCAACTTCATTTAAATGGCGGGTTATTTTACCTCAACGTGATTGGTTAACGGCTTTTGACGGTGACAATCAGAACACCGGTTTCTCCCGGTAAAAAAGATAAGTAGGCCGATTCTACTAAAATACTGCAACTGCACTGCAGCGCGGCGTGTGTCAAAATGCGTACATTTTGACGTTTTATTAAACGTCGCTTCTGTCAGATCGCTTAAAATGCGTACATTTTGACGTTTCGTTAAACGTCGCTGCTGTCAGATCGCTAAACGAAACGTCAAATTGTACACATTTTGACATACGCCGCGCTGCAGTGCAGTTGCAGTTATTTAGTAGAATTGGCCTAAAGAGAAAAGTGAGCGATGACCATTTGACATACTACTTGGTTAGGACGGTTGAGAGAATGAAGAGGTAACGAACACACACTGTATTGTCAGGAAGAATAAATTACTGGAAAGTTACCGAGTTATTCATTTGATATCTCAACTCATATTAAGTTTATACTTCAAAAGTGTGCAGAACAACATTTTAACATGTAAGTACACGCCCAATTACCTATTACTGGATGTCTTAGTAAATCAATGCTGTATTCTTGGTGTTTTTAAAGCCTAATAGATAGGCCAGCGTGCGTGCATTAATGGGTAGGGGCAAAATATTCTTTACTTTTTGCCTACGATGTACTGTTTTCGAGATATTTAAGATATTAGTCATCCATTAAAGTGGGTATGCATAATCATTATTTGTAATGTATGCTGACCGTCATTACTCCGTAACATTTGCCTTCAAAGATTAAGTAAGCACTTTTATCAAGCTTCTTTAGTTTTTACACGTGCCTATTTTAGTTTAACTTACTTTATTTGTTAGCATCCTGCAAGGAAAATTTTAACTAGTGTACCCAACCGATTTGAAAGTAATAACTAATAATAAAAATAAAAAAGGGTTTTTATTAGTTTATATCGTTATTTTACCACAAGCTAATATTAAACTTGTTTGTGAGTTATTAGAAAATGAGATTCACCACACCACACCACCATCTTGAAAGACGACGGTCCGACAGCCGTGGGCTAGAGACACCGAGACGCAGTTCAAGACGTGATGCAGCCTCTCACAGTCGGAGCTATTTGCGGCGTCCGCTGAGAGATAGAAGCCGGTGCTATCTGCAGACACGTAGCGGGGTCCCGTGCAATCCAGATCTTGAGCGGGAACGTGAGCGTGTCAAAGCGTTGGAGGCCCAGCTGCTGAGAGAACACGAGCGGCTTCTTCGCACCGAGGAGCGTCGGTTCTCGACTATGCGACGCGAAAGTGAAAATCGAGATAGCAGCCCCGGTCGTTACAACGTGCGCCCCGTCACGTCGAGCCGGTGTGAAGATACCTGCCAGCGCAACAGTCAGCGTGGGGCGGGGAATGCAGATGCTGAGCGACGAAGCGACGCGGGATTTATTACAAGGTCACGTACACTAACTAAGAAACAATTTATTGATAATTTCAATTGTTTAAACTAGTTTAAAGGATGGTTTGACATCCCAGCCATCCGTCGGCATACGATCCATCCCTAAAATAGATCATTTGAATATTTTGTCAAATTTTGATCCCTGTCAAAAAAACAACGCATTGATGTATGTTTGAAAAAAGTAAATGAGTGTGCCTAGGTATATGGATGGGATGACCAGACTACCACACATTTTGCTATGCAAAAACAAAAACAGGGTCTGGCTATGATTCGGTACGAAGGGCTCAATTCAGTACTATTTAGTTGGCAAGAGTGGCAAGATAAGCTTGTTAACGCATTCCCCTTCGAGCAGAACTATGGCCAGGCATTGGAGGACATACTCCAACGGAAAAGTCGATTTAATGAACCTAGTGAGGTTTACTTCTATGAAAAACTAACGCTACTTAATCAGTGTGATATAGTAGGTAAAGGAGCAGTAGAATGTTTGATACATGGTATTAGCGATAGGACTCTTCGAACCGGAGCCTTGGCATTACGTTGCACTCACCCTGATCAATTGTTGTAGTACCTAATGTGTAGCAGAGACTCCTATAATTCTGTTGATCGAAATCAATCTAAAAACAAGACTGACAGTACCAATAATAATTATTTTAACCACAAACCAAATAATAGGCCCAGTCAAATTTCAAGTTGTTATAATTGTAAAGAGAAGGGTCACAGTTTTTTTAACTTTTTACACTTTATGTGTAACTTGCTTGGCCACTGACAAAACACCAAAACCTAACACGGTACAAAAAAAAACATGTGTATTGATTGTACGACCCAACAACAAAATGAGAGTAATAGAGGTTCCAAATTTTTGAAGGATGTGGTGATAAAAATGTCATTTGTCGATTTCGGAAGCGATGTGACTTTCTTGAAGGAGTCTATAGTTCGTACCTTGGGGTTGACTCACGATAACGTTCAAACACACTTAAAAGGTTTCGGTAATAGCGTTGTTCAGACTATCGGAGGGTTGTCGCTAGTTCTCAGTATAGATGAAGTGAAAGCAACAGTGCCGTGCAGAGTGGTGCATGATAGTTTTCTGAAAAAACCGGTGTTGATAGGTCAATCTTACACTGAGCAGGCATATACATAATAGTATACAAAGACGCAAATATATATTATTAATATACAGTTTCTTGATATTGGCAAAAAATTGCCAACATCAGATCTTGGAATAGGCGTCGAGTCACCTCTGCCTATCAAAACGACAGATATAGTAGAGTTATATGGGCCAGCATCCGTCAGAGCTAAAATTGAGCGGAACTTTACAGATACTATTCTTTTAAGAAGTGTCGTTGCAGGGGAACCTAATAAGAAATATTTCATTTGTGGAGGATTGTGCTCTCCTAAAAATAGTCGATAGATAGTAACAGTTTTTCCTCACGGTAGTTCCTTCTTAATATCCGGCAACACGGTATTGTGTTGAGCACGAATAGGCCTTCCAAAGGCTAAAAACTTGTTTGATTGATAGGCCCATTCTTGTAATATACGATTCTGACGCTGATGCCGAGCTTCACACAGATGCTAGCCAGCTTGGTATTGGGGGTATATTATTACAGCGCCATTCTGATAATGATGACTTCCGGCCAGTGGCATACTACAGCCGGCAAACATTAACTTAAAAACCTCCACTCTTATGAGTTAGAGACGCTGGCGGTAGTGTGTTCACTTCGAATTTTCCGAGTTTTCTTGCTGGAAAAGAATTCAAGATAGTGACTGATTGTAGCGCACTCCGTTCCACTTTTACTAAGAGGGACTTGATACCACGAATAGCACGCTGTTGGCTGTCACTTCAGGAGTTTAACTGTTCAGTAGAGGGCTGGTGCGAAAATGAGTCCCATTGATGCGTTGTCGCGTAACGCTATTAACGATTACGAAACTCTTACTCACCAGTTTCCAGTCGTAATGGCAATTACCGGCGATAATTGGTTACACACGCTCCAGCTTGGTGACAGCGAGCTGCGTCGCATCTGTGACATACTAAGCTCAGATCTTGACGATAAAGGGCTTCAGTACATAAAGGATAATTACATACTTAAGGATAGTAAAAAGGATAGTAAATTGTACAGGTACATAGACGAGGACAAGAACAATTTACGTTGGGTGGTTCCGAAGGGTGCGAGGTGGCAACTGTGCCGTCTTAATCATGATGGACATTTTATTTTATTTTTTTATATTGTACATTTTGGAGTAGAGAAGACCCTTGAAAAAATGAAGAAAAAAATATTGGTTTTCTAAAATGTCAAGATTCGTTAAGAAATATGTTAACTCGTGTATAGAGTGCTCATTTGCCAAAAATAATTCTAAATCGCGGGGGTTTGCTCCATCCCATTACCAAAGCTGAACATCCTTTTCACACGGTACACGTTGATCACCTCGGGCCTTTCGTTAAGTCTAAATGAGGTTTTGCCTACCTGCTTGTCGTTGTAGATGGATTCCCAAGATTTGCTTAATTAAACCTGTCCGAAACACGAATACTCAAAATACTATTCGGGCTCTTGAGGATATATTCTGTACATTTAGGCATCCCGACCGTCTTATCAGTGACCGAGGCAGTTGCTTCGCATCACACAATTTTAAGACTTTTTGTGCTGAAAAGGGTATTACACAAATTCTAAATGCCGTAGCGAGCCCACGATCGAACGGCCAAGTCGAGAGGTATAACCGTACCATCCTTGACTCTATGCGAGCCATGGCTGTCAAGCACGCAGAAAAAGACTGGGATAGTCACATTGGGACCATTCAACGGGGATTAAACAACACTGTTCAAAAAAAACTATAGGCAGAACTTCATCTGAGGTGTTGTTTGGCTCTTACATGAAGGGCAAAAAAAAATCCTATTCTTAGCGAGGTAACGAGTGAACAAGTGCGAGATTACTGTAACATTTTTGATATGCGGAAGGAAGTTAAGGCGAGAATTGATAGTGAGCAACATAAACAGAAACGAGCTTATGACAAAGATAGGAAACCGGCGCATACATATAGTGTAGGGGACCTAGTCAAAATAACTAAAGTGTATTTTAATAATGAGGGACAAAGTAAAAAACTCATGCCTATGTATGTGGGGGCATATCGTGTAACTCAATTGCTAGACAGAGACCGATATAAGCTAGCCCCTATTCCAGGTATGAGTATCTCTCAAAAGAGATGTTCCACTACAGTTGCAGCGTACCGCATGAGGCCATGGATTCACACCTCCGCGTTAGAGTTAAATGAACATGATTCCGATCATGACAGTAATTCTGATGACAGTAATTTGACTAATGATGGCAACTAATAGGATATTGATGAAATTTCGGAATTAAATATTAATTATTTATAAGCTCAATTATAAAGTCTGTTACAGAGGCAAATTCCTACATGTTTATGTTCTGTTTCAGATCAAACACGATGATTGATCGGATCGTGTTTGATGCGAGTTACTCTATTGCTACCCAAGTAATCGATTTCTTGGAGGCAAGCACCTACAGGCTACTGTAGGTGCTTTCCCAGCAAGAAAACTCGGAAATTTCGAAGTGAACACACTACCGCCAGCGTCTCTAACTCATAAGAGTGGAAGTTTTAAGTTAAGGTTTGCCGGCTGTAGTATGCCACTGGCCGGAAGTCATCATTATTAGAATGGCGCTGTAATAATATACCCCCAATACCAAGCTGGCTAGCATCTGTGTGAAGCTCGGCATCAGCGTCAGAATCGTAGACACTACAGTAATCGTACACCTACACCTACATTATCGATCGTTGAGTAGCTAAAATATTTACCAATTTAGTAATCGATACGCATTATCTTCCCATAATCGAGTTTGGGATTTGGGACTAAGATATGCGTAGATAAGTTGTTGATATACCCACGTAATCGATCGTGGAATGTATTTTATGATAATTCGAGTAATCGATCCTCGAATTTATCGAATCAATCTTAGATTTTCGTTTCACCCATAATATTTGTTAAATTATTATTAGAGCATACTTTGTTTTGTATAAAGTTAAGTTTTAAGTAATTTTACATTCATTTTAATGTATTTACTTAGTCTTTTTCCCATTTATTACTATTTATACCTTTGTGCAATGTCACAATACATTAAGTGTAATATATGTTTATCGTTAACACAACATAAAAATGTATATTGTTACATTTCATATTCACTAATGGTCAGTACGTTCCCATGTTATGTTAAATTTCATTACCTGATTTGTTAATGAGGATTGTGCATCTGGTCATAGCTCATATTGTTAGGGTGCCACCTGGGATCGTGTGCGGGGACGGTCGATTGTTAGGGTTAGTAATTTTTGAGTAGTATTGCTGATATTTTCTTTTTCAATAAGGCAACATTGTACTTTTCTAAAGTGGCAACTTCATTTAAATGGCGGGTTATTTTACCTCAACGTGATTGGTTAACGGCTTTTGACGGTGACCAATCAGAACACCGGTTTCTCCCGGTAAAAAAGATAAGAGAAAAGTGAGCGATGACCATTTGGCACACTACTTGGTTAGGACGGTTGAGAGAATGAAGAGATAACGAACACGCACTGTATTGTCAGGGAGTATAAATTACTAGAAAGTTACCGAGTTATTCATTTGATATCTACAACTATTAAGTTTATATTATACACAATGCAGTGTTGGTCCCAACGCTAACTTATAGAAGCGAGAGCTGGGTATGTCAGAAAGAGAATGAAAGTAGAATAAACGCGGTCGAAATGCGAGCGCTGCGCAAAAATTGTGGCGTAAGGCTTGTAGACCGTATTCGCAATGATGATGTTAGAAACAGAGTTGGTCTGAAAGACGCTCTCTTTCAGACCAACTCTGTTTCTAACACGTGGCGCTCGGTTCTCTCTGCCTAGATCGCAAGGGATTTGGCGTGAAGTTATAGATAGATAGATATTAATGACATCTGCTAAACTGTAATATTTTTTAATAAAGTGCCTACATCCTGATTGTCGTCAGCAGCTGCCGAAATAGATGGCTTGGCGTCAGAATTGTAGGTTTCCTTGGTACCTATAAACAGCGTAGGTCATCATCGGGAATGGTATTGCAATGGCAACATTTTCCTACCCTCTTTAAGCCAAAACGAACAGATAAAAGTAAAATACTATTCAGGATTTTCAGTAACAGGGCATTTCGCAGTTTGGTTTTGACTAAATTTAAATACCCTCTCAGCATGTCAGCATTTGAAATCGGTAATATCAAAATAGACAATGCAAAGCTACATAATTCTGCGAAGTCATTATTATCACCTGCATTTTTATTATCCGTGACATGCTAACTAATTGAATATTGCACACACAATAATTAATGCTTATTGTAAACGTAACAGAAAGAGATAGTATTAGTACGTTGTTGGGGAACTTCAAATTCACGCTGCTTTCATAAAAGCACCATAGCCCTGACGCATTTGTTCATTATATTTCCCAAGGATCAAGAACCTATGAAATATTTTTGACGAGTGTACAATTACAATCAAGGCAGCCAACATTGCGAAATGGAAGTTCTTTCATGATATCCCAAATTATAAGGAAAATTTTAATTTCCTTGTTTTCTATAAAGTCATACGTAGATATTTTTCGTTTTATAAAATTATGCCAAAAATATGCTATATGCTAAAGTCCAAATTAATTTGCTAAACAATAAAAAAATATGCCAAATTTAGCATAAATTATGCTAAATTGACACCACTGCATATTCGACATTAAACAAAACGTAACATACAATAAAGAATATGCTTTTTGTAATCTGTAACTTACACTACTGATAAACAAACAGAAAATTTAAACTATAGTTATACCTGTTCTATCTATCTATAACTTCACGCCAAATCCCTTGCGGGGTAGGCAGAGAGAAGCGAGCGCCACATGACTCGATCCTTACATATCTCACTCGCTTCCTTAACATTCATTGCTCTTCTCATGCACGCTCGCTGACATCATCTTCTGATAGCACACGACCAATTTGGTCATGGTAGGTAAGTCTTGGCCTTCCTCAGCTCCTACATCCTTCCACTTTTGCATTGTATATCTGCTTCGTCATTCTTTCATCCTGCATTCATTCTACTTGCCCGAACCAACGGAGCATGCCTCTTCTTATTTTAACACCGACGCTCTCTTTCAGACAAACTCTGTTTCTAACATTATCATTGCGAATACGGTCTACAAGCCTTACGCCGCAAATTTTGCGCAGCGCTCGCATTTCGACCGCGTTTATCCTCCTTTCATGCTCTCTCTGCCATACACAGCTCTCGCTTCTATAAGTTAGCGTTGGGACCAGCACTGCATTGTGTGTAGCGAGCTGTGCCTTCTGGCTCAGGTTTTACTTACTGCCAAGAAGTTTTCCCAACGCTCCGTTCACACTATTCTCAGCACTCACTCGTCTTTCCACATCTGCGGTGTACCTTTTTCCCTGCTGATAGCGCATCTAAGATATTAAACTCATCCACTTGTTCCAACACTTCATCATCAACCGTACCTGTACCTTGTACTTGTTAATTAATTAAATAGTAGGCGCAGCAATGGTATTGTATTAAAAAGAAACGTGTTGCACTCCGGGAGTGCCGGAAGAAATGAAAACTTGAACATTAACGTTGTGCATTTTTTAATATTTTGGAAGGGTTAGGGAATAATTTCGCACGAATTGCTTTATTTATCAGTATAAAATTACTATCATATATATGGTAAAATACAATATTCAGTTATTGCGCTATCGTACACAAACATGACAATTTATATTACATTAAAAATTTAACACTTCAGAACTATTACAATTATTTTACATTAAAATGTTTATCTCTTAGATAAAATCAACTTTCATCCATAATTTCAACGACTCTTACACCATCATCATTACCAGCATTATCATCGCCAATCTCTAAAACTCAAACACACACGCACACTTGCGCAAGCGCCCTGCGCCTCTTAAACCAAACAGCGATGTTGATAAACTACGTTGAACGAAACCCGTAAGCGCCAAGAATTTTATGGCGCTTACAACGTTTGGGTCGCGAGAAAATAATGCCCTATGAACGATCTAGCGCTTCATGTTTTAATTGTTTAATTACAGAAAACTAATGATTTAGCGCTGCAGCGAACTTAAGTTCTAATTCTCACCAAAATCTTACGGTCAGGGTCACGTGTCCTGACGCGAGTTTAACATTTTTTGCTCATCTCAAAAAGTGCACAATGCCGCTAAAGAGGGTTTCACTTCAAAAATATCATTAATATATTATTAATATCATTTGGGCACAGTTATATACTATACCATACGTCTAAAAAAACCAATGATTTGTACGAGTAGTTATAATGCAGACAGAACGGATGATATTCACTTCACTACTTGATAAGTGCAAAGTCTAAAACTCGTAAAATGTTCAAGGAATTTCGAATTTCTACCTTTAGACTTTTTAATTTTTTAACCTTTATTTTGTATGTACCTATAAGCCGTTGCAAATCTTATTACTTCAAACGAGCGATTCTTGCACATAATCATAATGTCGAAGGGAAATGAAGACATCGAGAATTTCATTAAATACTACGAAATCACAATAGACGTCGAATATTTTTTACTTTACGTCTTATTATAAATGTCTAGTGATATGACAAAATGCCTTACTTTCAACCAAAGGACCCGCCTCGTACGATCATTCCTCTCTGCAATGGTACAAGATAATGTGATCCATTGCGTTGCGTGTATAAAAATACTCGTACTTGCGTAATCGATTCTCTAACACTTCTAACAAGTTCTCACAGTCTTATAATCGTTATCGCTCCGGTGATATCATAGTGGTGTACTAAAAATGCTGAACTGTGCAGTTATTTCTTGCAAAAAGAGGTCGAATACTTCTACTTTGCGAAGATGGAGTTGCCTTTTCTATGCGAGTTATTTGTTTCTTTAATTATTGCTATACTAGCTTATGAGCACGCCTTCGCCCGCGTAGATTTTGGAATTTCGGCAGTTTTACTTATTTTTATTTTACTTCTTATTTTTAAGTACAGTCATCATTAAATAATTAGTAAAAGTACCAAATATCCTTATTAAGTCATGTACCGTGATTCAAATCCCAATAATTTATATGAGAGGGCAACTCCGCTTCCTTCTCTTTCTAACTCATCCGTCTATAACATATTGCTGTCTCGCTCGCACATCTCCCCACTCTCCCCACCGCCGGCAGTGTCGAACTTTGGCTTAGTTTGTTCGACTTTCAGCATTGGCATCCAATTCCTTGCCAGGACAGGTCGTTCTCAACTACAGTGGTAAATACTGTAGAAATTTTTAATAAATTTATCAGTTCGAACGACTAAAGTTTAAATCATTCGTCTAAATTGGTGAAATCCAAGTAAGTGGTAAATCATTTTTGCAGTGTGTAACATCAAAAAAATTCAAATAATAAATCATAATCTAACTACCCACATTTACTTTGGAAATCGAGATAATGATTTCGTTTGATTGGCGACATAATTAAATACTTATAGCGGTTGTCCGTTCGAAAGTTTTATCCTCATTATTTATAGGTTTAAATAAATTACTGCTTCTGGTTATTATGGATAACGAAGTAGCAGGAAATAATGACACGGCTAATAAAAAGAGGGCGCGGTCGTCTTCATCGTCGTCGAGCACGTCGTCCAGCTCAAGTTCTTCTTCTGCACGGAAAAGGAAACGTAGCAGCAAGCATAAAAGGAAGAAAAGACGTACACGCACCGACAATATCCTCGAGAAGTTGGCAAGGCAGGTAAATGATTTGCAAAATCATGTGTACCGTTATAACCAAACTGCCAGCCAGGATTGGGAACAGGATTTCCACAACGTTGTCGAGCTTGATACTAGTAGACAATTGTATAGTGATGAGGAAAGTGAACGGAGGGCTTCAACACCCGTTGAACCTGATTTCAATATCACCTTTAACACCTGTGTTAAAGTACCATCTGTGCCAAAAACAGCACCTGAATATTTAGCCTTTTTACAAGATGCTCAGCGTTTTAAGAATTCTGAATGGTGCGGCATTCGCTATTCTGAAGCTCAAAAGTCATTTTCATTTTCACCGGTCTTTGTAGAACTTGAATGTAATGACGAAGTTAAAGCTCTTGAAAGATCCCGTCAACTTCAACTGTCCGAGAGGACTTATCCAGCACTGACTTTTGCACTTCTTTAGCAACGGGAAACTCTTCAAGCCGGTATCAGAATTTTTTTAGCCTGGCTTCGAGATTCAGATAACTTGAGTTACGAATTAATAAAAGATAAATTAAATGAAACATTGTCGAGTGGTGATTTCCACAAGGTGTCTGCAGATGCCTTGCAGCTAGTCTGTGGACGAAGAGCCGATGCTGTGGAGCAACGCCGGGACAGCATTCTCTCTTTGACAAAAGATCCGCTCATTAAAAGTTCGCTCCAAAAAATACCCCCGTCATGTTCATATTTGTTCGAACCGGTAGCATTTTGTAATGCTATAGAAAAAGCTGGCGGTGTAAAGAAAGCTTTCTGGTCCCAACCAAAAGCTAATTCCAACAAGGCTGGTGCGCAACCAGGCCCAAGTGGAATAACAAGGTATCCCGCGCAGGGAACCAGCAACTGCGCACCTGCGCAAGGTGGCAATAGAAATAGGCAGCACGCGCCTGCGCAAGGCGGAACCGGTTATACCATCCCAACCTCTTCGAACCGAGCTCAACACCATGGTGAATATATCTGCAATAGCCGCGATACTGCATGGAATCTACAAGCCTATAACAGAGATTCCTTTCGTGGTCGTGGTTCCGGACATGCAAAAAGGGGACAAAGATTCCCAACAAGTGGCTGTGGTGATAAGCGTCTGCCCTCCCCATACCACAGAGACAAGACCAATAACAAACAATGTGAATATTGACTACGTGCCCTTCCGGGCCGGTCAACTTGCCCAATTTCATTTTCAATGGAAAAAATGGGTGCCCCAAATATAATTCTAAAATTATTACACGGTTATCGCATACCTTTTGCTCGGTAACCACCACTACTGAAACCAAATCTAAAAAATTGCTTATTTCAAAAGCAAATATCCAACGAGATGACAAAAATCGTTCAGAGGTTAATAATCGACGGGGTCATCGAGAAAGTCGAACCAAGTCCGAGTTTCCTATCGATACTCTTTTTGCGCCCAAAAAGCGATGGAACCTCTCGAGCAATTTTCAACCTCAGGGCATTGAACGAATACATCGATACAAGCCCATTCAAGCTGATAAACATGTATCAAGTCCCAAGCTTTCTCCAGGCAAACGACTGGTTGTGCAAAATAGATCTGTCTCAGGCGCACTATCATCTCCCGATAGCAAAGTCCCACAGATGCTTCCTAAGACTCGTTCACAAGAGCGAACTCTTCGAAATGAGATGCCTACCTTTTGGTCTCAGCACAGCACCAAAAACATTCGCTACCCTCACCAACTGCGCATATCGTACGACAACATGGCATCAGAATTATCGTTTACCTGGACGACTTTTTAATCGCCAGTCAAGATTTGACGGTTTTAAACAGTCACATAAACATAGTGACAGGAAACCTGCTCAAGCTGGGGTGGCACCTAAACGTCGAGAAATCGATAATGAAACCACGAAAATCGTTAGAATATCTAACGATTTGATTTAGCCAGGGGTACCACATGATCTAAAGGAGTCATGTGGTACCCCTGGCTAAATCAAATTGCTCTACCAGAAAAGAAGTGCCAAAAGATAACTTCGATCATATCGGATTTACTGCAGAAAAACCACATCTGCCGGGAAGAAATAGAGAGCATACTGGGTTTACTGAACTTCGCAAGTTTTGCCGTACAGAGGGGCCGAATGAACTATCGAGCGCTACAAAAACAGCTCAGATCTTTGCCTGAAAACCGGCCAAGGGAACTCTTTCCTTTGACACACGCTGCAATATCTGACCTAAAATGGTGGCTAGAGAACTGCCGCAGCCGAAATTATTTGACGGCGGATGCGTCGGACATAGCTTGGGGTGCTACTCTAAACGATTTATACCTCTCAGGTACTTGGAGCGCAGCGGAACAACATGTTCACTGCAACCAAAAAGAAATGTTAGCCATCTTAAAATGTTTACAAGGTCACTGTCATGCCCTGGAACAAAGCTCAATTTTAATACAGAGCGACAACAGTACGGTTGTGGCATATTTACGCAACGAAGGGGGAACGAGGTCTTCGGTGCTAATGGAATTAGCCTACAAAGTATTCGAGATCGTAGATACACACAAGATTTACCTTACTGTCCACCACATACCGGGCATTTACAATACCGAAGCCGACGGCCTGTCGAGACAACGGGCACCATCAGCCGTTGCCGAGGCAACAGAGAAGGTCTTCCTCAAATGGGGAACGCCCAAAATAGACCTGTTCGCATCAAAAAATGCTCACGTGGTTCCAACATATGGGACTTTAGACAGGAAAGACAACGCTGCAGCAATTCACAATGCACTAGCGAAGCCGTGGAATTATCAGTTGGCGTGGGTCTTCCCTCCACCATCTTTAATTCCAAGAGTGCTGGCGCATATGAATCAGGCTACAGGAATATACCTAGTAGTTGTTCCTCAATGGGACCGAGTGTTCTAGAGGGCAGGTCTAAGAAACCGTGCCATAGCAGCCCAATACACGGTGCAAAATCTCAACAGAGTTCTCCTAGATGTCACGACCAAGCAGCCATCTCCGAACGTCAAGGAGATGACGATAGAAATATGGAAATGTGGGGGTGGGCTGAGACCTTGAGCACTTGGACAAAGGAACAAAAAGACCTATTCAAGTCATCCTGGCGGCCCTCCATACTTAATACATACAGACCTGCATGGGCTCGCTGGGCTCGCTGGGCCCAAACAAATGGGGTTAAAATAACTGATCCGTCCGGAGGTGATGTGGCAAGATATTTGGCTGATCTGCATAATATAGAGGGTTTATCATATAATACCATCCTGGTGCATAAATCTGTAATATCTACCTTTTGTAATTTAGAGTCATCCAATTGTTTAAGGTCTCACATTTTGGTAAGACAAGTGCTCAAATCTATTGCACTTAAAAAACCTAAAGAATCAAAACCTCCAATATGGGACATCAGTCAAGTTACAGATTACCTAGCTAACAAAAACTACACACATCAAAAGTGTCTAGGGATCAACATATATTTTTGCAATAACTTTTCTCCTGATTGATATTAATTAAAATTTTCTTTAAGGATTCATCAAATAAAGTGTTTTCGTTTGTCTACAGTAACGATAAACCAAGTCACCTTTGCATTAATAAAGAAATTTGCCATTTTCATAATAAAGGGATTTTTGACATTTGAACCACTAACATTAAAGTTCGAAAAAAAGACTGAAATAACAGTTTTCTTTAAAATTTTATTGGGTAACTTAAACAATTAATAATCCGTGTTTCTACCGCGAACACTAACAACACAAGAACATCGGTTTGGCATACTCAAAATGTGTTCATCCAAATCACGCTGTGGAATGGCCGCCCATGTTCGTTGCAACAACAAAAAAAGGTCTTCTTGCGACTGGATACCCTCCATATTCGGCAGAGCTCTTCTCTGTAGCATATCCCATGCATGCTCAATCGGGTTCAAGTCTGGCGACTGAGCAGGCCAGGGCATGACATTGATGTTAGCTGCGGCGAGAGTCTGTCTTACAACTCTTGCGGTGTGCGGTCGTGCATTATCATGCATTAACTGAAATAAGGGACCGATTTGCAGTTGTAGAGGAACGATGATGTCTGATACAATCGTCTCAGCATAAATTTGAGCGTTGAGGTTGCCTCTGATCCAAATCAACCCAGTTCTTCCGCCGATCCAAATACCCGCCCATACCATGATGGTTCCACCACTATAAGGATGGACTTCCTGGCAGGATTTTAATCGCTGTTGGCGTCCAGGGGTTCTCCAGTGTCGTATACGTCTTGTATCCGGTCTCATACCAAAACGAGACTCATCAGAAAAGCACACGAAACGCCATTGTTCTTCTGCCCAATTTCTGTGTTCAAGAGCCCATTGATATCGAATCCTACGATTGTGCATTGCTATAGGTGGTACCCTTAGCGGTCTTCGGGAATGAAGGTTCACTTCATGCAAGCGGTTTCTGACTGTTTGGTCGCTAATTAAGTTCCCTGAAGAGTGATGAAGCGTCACGGCTAACATCATGGCGGTTATTGTTGGAGCTCTTCGAGTTGTGATTTGAATGTATCGGTCTTGTCTCCGTGTGGTGCAGCGATACCGTCCTCCATGGCGCTCAGCCACGGTACCAGTGCTTCGGTAACGTGTCCAAAGTCGACTGATAACACTCTGACTTGTATTCAGAGCTAAAGCCACAGTACGTTGCCGGGAACCAACTTCTATCATTCCCACGTGTTGTTAGTGTTCGCGGTAGAAACACGGATTATTAATTGTTTAAGTTACCCAATAAAATTTTAAAGAAAACTGTTATTTCAGTCTTTTTTTCGAACTTTAATGTTAGTGGTTCAAATGTCAAAAATCCCTTTATTATGAAAATGGCAAATTTCTTTATTAATGCAAAGGTGACTTGGTTTATCGTTATTGTAGACAAACGAAAACACTTTATTTGATGAATCCTTAAAGAAAATTTTAATTAATATCAATCAGGAGAAAAGTTATTGCAAAAATATATGTTGATCCCTAGACACTTTTGATGTGTGTAGATAGTAACCTTTATGACACCTCCAGAAATACAGCAATTCTATTATTATTATGTTCGGGGAGAAGAGTCCATGACTTAACTCTTCTAATGCGACCCAGATCATTTTGTCAATGTTTCGGAAGATTCTGTAGTGTATGGTATTGGTTCAAAAACTGATAAACCAAACCACAGACAATCAGGATGGAAATTATGTCGCAATAAAACGAACAAATCCTTAGATCCAATATACTGGGTTACGAAACTTGTAAAGTTATGTTCCTGCGTACCTGAAGCTGCCACTCGTACAGTCATCGGAGTATGGGTACGATCACTATTGAAAGAAGCCGGCATTAATGCCACACGGGGTAGCGTCAGAGCGGCAGTAGCATCTAAAAACTGGACGGAAATCTTTCCCATCGATGACATTCTGGCTAGGGGAAATTGGCGTTCCAGTGATACCTTCAGGAAATTTTACCAGCGAGAGATCTCACCAACGCCCTTAATCACCAGAAATCAAAATATCACAGAATTATTTACACCAATTGATTGATCAATTATCTAGCCGGGAACTGCTCTTAACGCGCCAGGCAAGAAATAATACTAAAATAAACTGATTATTATACATGATTACATAATATATATTGTTGATCTTAATAAATAATTACATATGGAAAATACATTTTTGTTATCTTGACATAACTTGTTGAATTTATTATATATCCTTGTACATAATTCGCACATCTTCAGCTTCACTAGCTCTACACAAAGAGTTCCATCCGATCACATTGGCATCTGTCACCACCAGCGGCGATAACAAACACATCTCATATAAATTATTGGGATTTGAATCACGGTACATGACTTAATAGCAGCGTTTTACCTACCATTAAAACGCTTATTAAGTTCTTACCTGATTCAAATCCCAATAACATAAGTGCTGCCTGCTGGACCAAGAGATACAATGCTGAAAGCAGTGGCGTGCACTCCATATAGGCAAAAAGACATTGCCTACCCTATCAATTTGATAAATACCATCCGATGTTTCATTCTTAAACATAGTTTTTAACTAATATTTCGTATCAAAAACAAAAAATTAAAAGCTCCATCTATCGGTATCGGTAAGTTATTAAAGTCATCGCTAGTCATATTCAAATCGCAGCTAGGCGCTACGCTACACTAGCGCCGCATTGGCAGCTTTTTACGGCAGAGACACTAACTATATCTGTCTAAATTTACGTATGTGTGCCGTGATGTTTATACAAATACTGTAGTGTGCATTCCTATAATTACATTGCCCACAATAACACAAATAACGCACACAATCGCAAAGTATAGACAATGTCTTTTCAGCTGAACTATATCGTAAATCACCGAAGTGTCGCGAGCATTGCTACGTAACTATTTTAAAAAGTAGTTTGCTGCATATAATTATAGTGAAAGATATTGCCATTTCTTTTTTTCGTATAAAATTGATGTTCAATTTTATTTTGATTTTAAAACGGCCGCCATTGTTTTTGTTTTGAATCGATTGACTGGTAGCAGACGAAATAAGATTTTAAAGTTTTAAAGTTGATAAATATGATGATATTCACTGCGAAAGTTGTTCATGTGGTGTGTGTAGGGAAAATAAATGTTTTCAAAACTATCTTTCGGTGAAAAAAAACAAGTGATCACATACATCATTATTTCCACAAGATTGGGTAACCAAAATCAACATTCTGTATTTTTTGGTAAGTTAATAGCTTTAAAAAAATTCTGCCTACCCTGTCAAAAATCTCTGTGCACGCCACTGGCTGAAAGTCGAACAAACTAAGCCAAAGTTCGACACTGCCGGCGGTGGGGAGAGTGGGGAGATGTGCGAGCGAGACAGCAATATGTTATAGACGGATGAGTTAGAAAGAGAAGGAAGCGGAGTTGCCCTCTCATATAAATTATTTGGATTTGAATCAGGTAAGAACTTAATAAGCGTTTTAATGGTAGGTAAAACGCTGCTATTTGTGTAGTAATGAAGATATATCCCGATCTGTTCGGTTTTCATTAACTATGTACTGTATACACTCAAAGCACCTCATTATACACAACATTGCCTATTTTAAAACATAAATGTTTTAAGTCAGTAACTTGAAAACATATTTGTCTGGGTAGAAATTCAAAAAATCTTTTCTTATCTCTCATATACATGACAAAAGGAACCTCTTGATGAGTCAGTGAATTAGTCAGGAACTCCATTTCTATTAATGTATATTAGCGTCTCGTCTAAACACAATCTCAACCCCATTTTCATCTCGCCTCATTTCGCTAAGGGTGGAATTTTTGAAAATTTTTGAAAAATTTTTGAAATTTTTTGTATTCTAATATGTACAAAGTTTTAAGTCACTAACTTCAAAAAGTATTTCTCCTTCCTCCTAAGTATTTCAACCTCCCTTTCAGCACCCTAAGGGTGGAATTTTGAAATATTTTGAGTTTTTTTAAACACAAAGTCAACCCCATTTTCATCTCGCCTCATTTCGCTAAGGGTGGAATTTTTGAAAACGCTGAAACTACTTTTTTTGTATTCTAATATGTACAAAGGTACAAAGTTTTAAGTCACTAACTTCAAAAAGTATTTCTCCTTCCTCCTAAGTATTTCAACCTCCCTTTCAGCCCCCTAAGGGTGGAATTTTGAAATACGCTGAAATGACCTTCTTGACGTCGTGACTGAGAGTATACTTACAAAGTCTAAAAGTAGCTGACTTTAAAAAAAAATATTTCTTCACAGTTCATCTTTTAATTCAAGAAACACCTATGACCCCCATTACACCTTTTAAGGGGTGGAGTTTTTGAAAACGCTGAAATCACTGTTCATGGATTTTAATAGAGAGTATTTTCTGTACAAAGTTTCAAATCACAAACTGCAAAAAATTTTTCTACTCTATACGCTGAAGTCACTTTTTTGACGTTTTGATTGAGAAAGTTTAAAGTAGCTCACTTTGAGAAAATCAATTTCTTAACACTTCAACTTTTAATTCAAGAAATATTTTGACCCCCATTACGCCCTTTAAGGGGTAGAATTTTTGTATCTGTACAAAGTTAACTCCTTTTTAGCCCCATAAATCTTCGCTACAGTCTGACTTGCTGTGCCTAGATCAATATTGTGTCATAAACAGTTTAGATTTAAACCCTACTAAATTCGCTATAATGACATACAGTCGTAAAGATAATACAATAATAGCGGACTATACTCTTAAAGGTCAAAAGCTCCAACGTTGCCAAAAAATTCGCGATCTAGGTGTGACACATGATTCCAAATTGATGTTTGATGAACACATAAATAATATTGTCAAGAAAGCTTCTCAAGCTCTGGGATTTGTAATGCGTACCTCTGCGGACTTCAAAAGCATAAAAACTTTTAAAATATTGTACTGCACGTATGTTCGTAGCGCCCTTGAATATGCTTCACAAATTTGGAACCCACAATATAATAGTTACATTAATAGAATAGAAAATATTCAAAGGAAATTCATTAAATATCTTTGTTTTCGCCTAAAATATAAATATAGACCAGAGGAATATCTAAAGTACTGTGCCAAATTTCATTTGTTACCTCTCTATAAACGCCGTGAAATTGCTGATGTTCTGTACTTAATCAAAATTAATACGAATGCCATAGATTGTCCTGAACTATTATCCAAATTAAAATTTATTGTTCCACCAAAAATTTCCCTAAGATACCATGCACCTTACTATCTACCACTAGTTCATGTAAATTATCGCAAAAATTCGTTTTTGCTGCGAGCAGCTAATAACCTTAATAAACTAAACCGTAAACTAGAGTTGGATATATTCAATACGAGCGTACCGTCGGTGAGGCGGCGGCTGAGCAGTGAATTCTTTGAAATATACACTGCATAAATTTGTAACTGTTACTAGTTGATTGTTGAAAATCCTTTATATGTTGTTACATACCTTGTGTATTTGTATGTAAATCGAGAAATATTAGAAAATATGTAATTTAATCATTGTTCGTGCAATTATCCTAATTATGTGACTACACGTGAAGACTTATTATTGGCTTACAGGTGCTTAGAATAAGTTTTTTTTTTTAGAAAATTTTGTAAAAGCTGTTAGTCTTCCAAATAAAAATAAATAAATAAATAAATAAAGGTGAAAGTTTGAAAAACACTGAAATGACTTTTTTGACGTCTTGATTGAGAGTATATTTGCAAAGTCTAAAGCAGCTCACTTCAACGTCACTCAATTGTTTTTCCTTCCCGGAACCTCTCCTTCCTCCTAAGTATTTACAACACTTAAACTTTATGGGTATGGTATTCAAAGTCAAAGTCAAAATCTTTTTATTCCGTAAAAATGGCTACATTTGTTTGGAATCGTCACAATTTTTTTCTCTACCGTGCAGTTCATGACTAGGTGAGCACTGATAAAAATACTGCCAAAAAACTCAGGCATCCCTCTTTTGGTATCCAAACAAATTTACATATTTTATTAATTACATTATAATTGGATCGACTCACTCCCAGGCATTTTTATCATTAATATAGTCAGATACTTTATAATATGCCCTGCTACACAATTTGGCTTTAACAGTAGTTTTAAATTTGTTTATTGACAATTCTCTTATATTGCTGGGAAGTTTGTTATAGAGCCGTATACATTGCCCCATAAAAGAATTACTTATTTTGTGGAGATGGCTTGCATGTAACACAAGATTATGCTTATATCTAGTATTTATGCTATGAGTATCACTCTTTTTACAAAATGAGTCTATGTTTTTATGGACATACAAAAGATTTTCATAGATATATTGCGATGCGACTGTAACAATATTTATTTCTTTGAATTTTTCTCTAAGGCTCTCCCGGGGACCAAGTTTGTAGACAGCTCTTATGGCTCTCTTTTGCAATAAAAAGATGGTGTTAATGTCCGCGGAGTTACCCCAAAGAAGAATTCCGTATGACATAATACTGTGAAAGTAGCTGAAATAAACTATTCTAGCCGTATCAACATCAGTGAGCCGTCTAATGGTTTTCACTGCATAGGCTGCAGAACTTAGTTTTCCTGATAATTTTTCAATTTGTGGGCCCCATTGTAGTTTGGAGTCGATTGTTATACCCAAGAACACAGTTGTCTCCACAGGGGCACACACTTTTAAGAGAGGTAGGATCCAGCGAGAAGTCGTGCTGTGCTCCACCTCCTCCGACCCTATATCTGTTGCGGGGGGGGGGGGGGCATAGCATGACTTCTTGCTCTAAATATCCGTCTGGGGAAGCACCTCCACCTTACAGAAGACCGCAGCCAAATAACAACTCCGGAAGGATTGTTGTGTTCCTGTGCGTGAGTAAGGTCGCCAGTTAACTGAGGGGTCGTTGTGCGGACAGCGGGAGGACCGGTGGATGTCGAATCGCCACTAGCAGTGTGGGCGCGGCAGGCTGGCGCGGCGGTCAGGGAGACCCGGTGAAACGGTTGACCGCTGGCCGCCCGCAGGTTAGTAGGGTTCCCGAACCCGGGGATCACTTAATCTCCGCCCCGGGAGGCTGAACCGCCAGCCTGTGAAAAGTCCCGGTTGCAGTGGTCGTGCCGGAGAAGGAGACCGGGGTGGACCCGGCTGCTGCAGCAGGGGGGGACCGGGGGCCCTTCCGCCCGCCGCGCCAGCAAACCGCATTACCCGCACGGTACTGTGGTGAAAAACACCGCGCTTTTGTCCTTCACTCTGTCTGTTCATCGACCTCTTATTTTATTTTATTTACCTACCTCATCATGAAAAAGCAAAAAAACGGAAAAATGGTTTCACAGCGGCCGCCCCTTCCACAATGTATGTGGACTTTTGCAACATCAGGGGTTTGCACTCGAACATCAACGCGGTCCATCATCACCTGGAAACCGCGCGGCCGACCATTCTTTTCCTCACGGAGACACAAATATCCTCACCGGCCGACACTTCTTACTTGAATTACCCCGGGTACAAACTGGAGCACTTGTTTGTGCGTCATGCCGGGGTATGCTTGTTCGTCCGGGAAGATATTTGTTGTCGCCGATTGCATAACCTTGAAGACAGGGACCTGTCGATATTATGGGTGCGAGTGGATCAAGGCGGCCACACCCGAATCTACGCGTGCCTTTACAGGTCTCATAGCGGTGATACAGGCACAACTTGGTTATTTGAGCGCCTGCAAAGGGCGACTGACAGCGTTATCGAACAGTATCCCTCCGCGGAGTTAGTGATTTTGGGAGACTTCAATGCCCACCACGCCGAGTGGCTTGGCTCTCGATGCACTGACTACGCGGGGAGATCTGCTCATGAATTTGCTCTGGCCTATGGTTTCTCTCAACTGGTTCTTTCTCCCACGAGAATACCAGATGTAGAGGACCATACAAGCTCTCTACTGGACCTTCTGCTGACCACACGTCCGGATGAGTATAACATCTCAGTGGATGCGCCGCTTGGCTCGTCGGATCACTGCCTCATCCGGACTCAAGTGCCTTGTGCCAGACGCGATCCACCTCGGCCCGCCGGATGTCGTCGCGTATGGCACTATAAATCAGCAGACTGGGATGGATTGCGTGAATTCTACGCATCGTACCCGTGGAGGCAGCTGTGCTTCGAATCAGACGACATTGATTCCTGCGCAACCGCAGTGGCTGCGGCGATATTGGATGGCATGGAATGCTTCATTCCCAGTCGCCTTGTAGCTACTGCGGGAGCTAAAAAGCGGCCGTGGTTTAATCGGCGTTGTAAGGAAGCCATTCTTGTTAAGCAGGCTGCTTACGATGCTTGGACCACGGCGCATGCTAATGGGGATCCTAGAGTCTCTGTTTTGAAGCGCAAACTGAATGCTGCCTCGAGGTCCAGTAAAAGGGTGGTCGCTAGAGCAAAATTCGATTTCGTTGGCAGAGTTGGCGAGCGACTTGCGAGCTTTCCCTCTGGGAGCCGTGCTTTCTGGTCGCTCGCTAAAGCTGCCGAGGGAAATTTCTGTCAACCGTCCATGCCACCACTGCAAAAACCGGATGGCAGTTTGGCCCATAGCGCTAAGGAGAAAGCCGATTTACTTGGTAATCTCTTTGCGTCTAACTCGAATATGAATGACGGGGGAGCTGTGCCACCTACCATCCCGTGGTGCGGTAGCTCAATGCCGGAAATCTCCATTACCCAGCGAGATGTCCGGCGGGCCTTACTCTCTCTCGACATTCATAAATCGAGTAGGCCGGATGGTATACCGGCAGTGGTGCTGAAGCTGTGTGCTCCTGAGTTGTGTTCTGTACTAACGCGCCTTTTCGTGCTTTCCTACTCCACTGGGCAAGTCCCGTCTTCATGGAAGACCGCCAATGTGTACCCGGTGCCCAAAAAGGGCGATAGATCAGACCCATCGAATTACAGGCCTATCGCCATAACCTCCCTTCTCTCCAAGGTAATGGAGCGTGTGATAAATATACGACTCCTAGGATACCTAGAGGATCACGACTTGATTAGCGACCGTCAATACGGTTTTCGCCGTTGTCGCTCAACTGGTGATCTTCTAGTGTATCTTACACACCGCTGGGCTTTGGCGATAGAGAGTCAAGGTGAGGCATTGGCTGTCAGCCTAGATATGGCGAAGGCGTTCGATCGGGTCTGGCACCGGAGTCTTCTATCGAAGTTACCATCATACGGGCTGCCCGAGGGTTTGTGCAAATGGGTCGCCAGCTTTTTATCCAACAGATGCATAAAAGCCGTGGTTGACGGTGGATGCTCCGACAGTATGGATATCAATGCTGGCGTCCCTCAGGGTTCTGTACTGTCTCCGACGCTGTTTCTGCTGCATATCAATGATATGTTGTCAATTGATGGCATTCATTGTTATGCGGACGACAGCACCGGGGATACTTATTATACAGGCCGTGCAAACATCCCTCGTTCCCTTGTGGAGGAAAGCCGCGACAAACTTGTGTCTGAAATGGATGGTACTCTGTCTAAAATATCCGACTGGGGGCGGCTTAACTTGGTCGAATTCAACCCCAAGAAGACACAAGTTTGCGCGTTCACCGCTAAGAAAACTCCATTTGCTGTGGTTCCTAAATTCCAGAACACACCTCTTACCGTCACCAAAAGTATTAGGATGCTTGGCGTCGAGATCTCCAGTGATGTGCAATATCGAAATCACCTGGAGGAGAAGGTCAAGCTGGCGTCGAAAAAACTTGGTGTGCTTAACAGGGCTAAGCAGTACTTCAGTGCGGGGCAAAGACTTATATTATATAAGTCTCAAGTCAGACCGCACTTGGAGTACTGCAGTCACCTGTGGGCGGGAGCACCTGGATACCAGCTTGGACCGTGTGATTCGATTCAGAGACGAGCTGTGAGAATTGTCGACAATCCTAAGCTTACACACGGTATTGAACCCTTAAGTTTAAGGAGAGACTTTGCCTCCCTTTGTGTGTTCTACCGATTGTACAACGGGTTGTGTTCTGAAGAGTTGTTCGAAATGATGCCGACGGCTACTTTTTATAACCGCACCGCTCGCCGACGGCGGGGAGTTCACCCTCACACGCTTGAACCGCTATGGTCGCGTACGGTGCGGTTCCAGAGAAGTTTTCTTCCGAGAACACTCAAGCTGTGGAATGAGCTCCCAGCCGAGGTTTTTCCAAGGAACTACAGCATGGAGTTCTTCAAGAAATACGTGAAGAGGTTTTTAGAGGGTCGGCAACGCATGAGTGACGCCCCTGGTGTTGCAAATGTCCATAGGCTACGGTGACTGTTTAACATCAGGCAGGCCGTATGCTTGATTGCCACCTTAGTAGTATAAAAAAAAAAAAAAAAGGGGCTAAATTAGTTCCAGTAACATGTACATTGGTAGTCACCTGTCTTACATTAGGTGTTGAGAACTTAATTACTTTAGTCTTTTTATCATTTAAAAGCAGATTATTAACATTAAACCAATGCATAACTTTAGAGAGAGCATCGTTAACTTCGTCATAATTACCTAACTGTCTATTAATTTTGAATGTCAAAGAGGTATCATCCGCAAACAATACAATCTCATGTTTATCCTTTACATAATAAGGTAAGTCATTTATATATACTAAAAATAAGAATGGACCTAGAATTGACCCCTGTGGGACTCCCATAACTACAGGGGACCCCGAAGATCTTTTACCATTAATATCGACCTTCTGTATCTTATTGCCCAGATAAGAAGACAGAAGTTCGAGAGCCTTGTTCCTGATACCGTAGTAGTGTAATTTTCTGACAAGAGTGTCATGGTGCACACAGTCAAACGCTTTAGACAGATCACAGAAAATTCCCAAGGCATCTTGCGAACCCTCCCATGCCGCTAATATACTTTTAACCCTTCGAAACCCGTGTGGTCATATATGACCGCGAAATGTATGGGAAAAGGTATATAACGGGTCAGGTACAGGTCACAGGTATATAATCCCTGCGTCTATAGTTGAACAACCTCTCGTAAATCCGAACTGTTTCCTATGAAGCAAATTATGTGTATTGAAATGTCTCAGCAGCTGGCTAAGCATTAGTTTTTCAAAAATTTTACTGAGAATGGGCAGTATGGAAACAGGTCGAAAATTCGAAGGGTCCGAACTATCACCAGATTTAAATAATGGAATGATTTTACTATGTTTCATCAAGTCAGGAAATACACCAGATGCCACACAACAATTGAAAATTGTAGCTAAATGTGGAGCTATTGAAATAATAATAGAAGAAATGGTTTTGACGGATAGACCCCACAGATCTTTAATGTTTTTCATATTTATTGATTTAAAAGCGTTCAAAACATCTTTTGGGCTTACAGCTGAAAATTCAAATATTGTGTCGCATTCTACCACGCTCTGTTTGAGAACCAGTTCAGCAGATATAGAAGAAGACATAAGATTTCTCGTAGTAATAAGATGAATGTTAGAAAAATATTTTTCAATCTCAATCGCAATTTCAACATAATTTTTGATATCTATATCATTTATCTTTAACAGAAAGTCTCGACTACGTACTTTCGCTCTACCCGTCTCATTATTTATCATATCCCAAACAGATTTAATAATATTTGTTGAACCATTAATTTTATTTCTTAAATATATACACTTAGCATCCAATGCTACAGGCTCGTTTAAATATTTTGGCATAATTTTTTACAAGTTCTTGAAAAGTCGGATTGTGATTACAGGTCCTTTCTTCATAAAGTTCATACAATTTATTCCGACTTTTGTAAATACCAGGAGTTGCCCAATCACTGAATGTCATACGGTCACTTACAGACAGTTGTTTTGGAGTAAAGATTGCATTAAATTCACTAGTGATTAAGCTAAATAACGAACTGTACAAGTGGTCCGGAGTAACGTGACAGGGCAACAATACAATTTTTTCTGCTATATTAGACTTAAATCTTTCTAAGCGGCTTTTACTAAATGGTATATAATTTATTTGCTTTCTTTGTATTTTTGAAGAGTTTGGAAATGAAACCAACTATTAAAGTTCAAATTGACTTTTAAGTAATATTACGAATCTTTTGTATGGGAGTATAGAAAAGTGTTCTTTTTAGATTTTTTAGGCAATTCTTTAAATTTTTCTCTACGTAAGAACCATCCTCGTACTTCAAGGAATATTCTAAAAAAAGAATTAGCGAAATCGGTTCAGCTGCTCTCGAGATTTGCGCTTAGCAACACATTTAGCGATTCATTTTTAGGGTTCCGTACCCAAAGGGTAAAACGGAACCCTATTACTGAGGCTCCGCTGTCCGTCCGTCCGTCTGTCACCAGGCTGCTCATGAACCGTGATAGTTAGACAGTTGAAATTTTCACAGATGATGTATTTCTGTTGCCGCTATAACAACAAATACTAAAAAAATAGAATAAAATAAATATTTAAGGGGGCTCCCATACAACAAACGTGATTTTTTTTGCCGTTTTTATAGATAATGGTACGGAACCCTTCGTGTGCGAGTCCGACTCGCACTTGGCCGATTTTTTATATTATAGATAGATATATAGATTTATATAAATTAAATTAAAATGGTATAATAACGATTAATTCATGAGAAATCGATTTAGTAATCGAGCTAGATATAAGCATAATCTTGCGTTACATGCAAGCTGTCTCCACAAAATAAGTAATTCTTTTATGGGGCAATGTATACGGTTCTATAACAAACTTCCCAGCCATATAAGAGAATTGTCAATAAACAAATTTAAAACTACTGTTAAAGCCAAATTGTGTAGCAGGGCATATTATATAGTATCTGGCTATATTAATGATAAAAATACCTGGGAGTGAGTCGATCCAATTATAATGTAATTAATAAAATATGTAAATTTGTTTGGATACCAAAAGAGGGATGCCTGAGTTTTTTGGCAGTATTTTTATCAGTGCTCACCTAGTCATGAACTGCACTGTAGGGGAAAAAATTGTGACGACTCCAAACAAATGTAGCCATTTTTACGGAATAAAAAGATTTTGACTTTGACTTTGAGCACTGATGCAATCGAATTATATTGCGCGACTACTCCATGCTATTTTTAACCATAATTATTACATAGTATAATTATGTCTTAAAATTACCTATCTTAAAATCCACAGCAAAATAAATTGATTAATTTATTTTGCTGTGGATTTTATTTTATTTTTTACCGTTACAATATTTACGAGACTAGTGGTCACGTGACGACGCAATCCACGAGGGTACAATATTTATACGTTTAATTTTGTGAGAAATTAAAGTTAATATTACCTGGTAAAACAATACTCCATTTACAATTACATAAATCGCAATTTTAGATTTTGAGGGCATTCCCACGAGGCTAATTGCAATGATATGGAATTATATTATTGAAGTGGTAACTTCTTATTGGAGGGTAAACCGCTTCGTTACGTAACGCGTTACGGCGTCAGTCTGTCTGGCTTCCCTTTCTCTCACGCATACGGCAGCGGATTAGTTTAAGTTATCACTTCTGTCGGGCATCCCGAGTTTTATTTTAAAGGCCTTAAAATTTAATATTCTCTGGAAAACAAATACGCCATTTTGAGTAAATGATTTTGAAAGGAATACGCCAGTGATTGCCTAATGATAAATATCGATACCGATAAAAAAAAAATTGTTTTATTCAGTGGACTTTTTTGTGTACAATGTTGTTGTTTTACCGTATGCAATATAATAATGACGACTCCTTTCTTAACACAAATGTAACCAAGCTTTAGATAATTCTTTGAGATCGAAAACAAGCGGTTGTAAGTGGCTTACCGTCAACTTCACAATCAATGATAAGCTCATCTCCTAGTTAGAAGTCGATCATCTCATTCCAATTTATTTCATTCCAATCCAATTGCGCAATTTTTAACTGGGCATGGAAACTTTAGGGCTAAGCTCTTTTCGTTTAGACTTGTGTCATCACCTTCATGTGAGTGACCTACGACAAAACTTCCTACTCCTACAAATTTATTCTGATTAAATTCGTTGTGAGTTCCAAGGCAGCTGTAGTTTAACCTCCGGGACAGCAATGAACTTCACTGTTCATTGCCTTTTTGGTGGTCGCCGCTGTTAATTCTGGCTACACAGGAGACACAGTGGTGGGCCTGTCCCGTTAAAAAAAAGTAGTAGTAGTAGTGGCAAGAAAGGTTGTCAGAAGTTTCCATATGCAGCTTTAGCGAGTACGGCTCCCAGAATGATAATACTATATACGCTCACTGACTCTGTCGACGAAATCGAATTTTGCTCTAGCCATCACTTTCTTACCGAATCTCGAGGCAAAATTCAAGTTGCGGTTCAAATCAAAGAGATTAGGACCCCCATTAACAAGAGCCCCAGTCCAAGCCTTGTATGCAGCTTCCTTGAGAAGATGGACTTCTATACAAAGCCGAGTATACTAAGGTCGTTTGTGGGTTTCTGCTAGCCACCAGCTTGGTTGGGAATGAAGCATTCCACGCCTACCATAGACCCTTTGGCTACAGCAACCCACCACCGCCCATGGCTCCACCGACCTCACGGTCATTTGAGCCGAATCACGGGAGATGCGCACGGCACATGCTGCTCTAAGGCTCTCCTCGTGCCGTGGGCAATTCTTCGCTCCCTACAAATTATTTAATTCTCTGTCCTTGTCGCTATGATTTCTTTCTCCCCATTCTGGGGCAGAAACAAGCACACTTACGCCTTCGTTTATTCGTTATTGACATTATATGATGACAAATTTCATATACTTGACATAAATATATTTAATAATAAATATTATAATTTGACAGAAGATAAATTTAATCTTAGCAATTTTTATAAAAGACAAATAGCAGATTCGCTATCATATTGTTTTATGAAACCAGCCAAAAGTTTGGCTAACAACCCTGCTTCTTTTGAGCAGTTAGATAATTTGACATTAAGTAATGGTACCTTGGAAGGTATTCCAAATTCTTTAAATTAGGTTACAAGACAATAGAGTTTTACTCTGGCAATGTAAATAGTAATAATAACAATATTAAAAACGTGTTATGTATCTCCTTGTGAGGTACGTGAGCAGATCGGTGTACGTGTGAGTGGTGGCTAAATAAAAGAGTCAATATTTGGACACACTTTAATTCCGTCAGACAACCGTACGAAATCGCGGCGAGCCAACCACTAAGCTCTCCGGCAATACAAATCGCTGACCTACGCGTAACCTAAACCCTACACAACTCCCCCCTTTGTTAAAAAAAATATATTTATTTTTCCCAAATTTAGTACAAAAAAAAATATAGTAAATACATATAACAAATTTAAACTGCAATTTACATTTTATCTAAAGTACACAACGAAACATATTATCACAAACACACTAGGTACTTTTGTATCGAACAATACCACGACGCTCATCACTTTACACATAACTGGTTGCTGTAGGTTGCTGCACTTGCGGTTGTTGCGTGTGGGCTACCACAGGGCCTGATTTGCGTACCTCCTTGCGCAGCCAAGATTTAGTCCTGCGACGACACAGGTACAAGAGTATAGCGATGATTGTTATAGCCAACCCTACAGCTAAACACATCATAATATGCCCGTAATAGTTTAACTGATGTTCGACATTTTGAACATGGTGCTGCTGCGACACTGCCGTAGCTACCACTACGTTATCTTGCGATTTGCTTTGATTGTCGCCCATGTTTATTAGACAAGTACTTCACAAAGTGACAATACTAGAGAAAAAAAATCTGAACAATCGACTGTACGGTGAGGAAACTGTTGTGTGATTGTTCGACACAATTGTAACCTTATTTAACGAATATTATTTTACATTACATTTCATAGCAAGTTGGCAACATATTCGCCTGACATACATTCACAATACGCTTAATGAGCAGTATAGTGACATAGTTACTTAGGTTTACTTATAACATCTATATCGCTGCCAGTGCTCGCGCGTGCGTCAATCTGTACGTACGTGTTGTTTGCTGCTCAGTGAATATCGTAGTGTATATCGAGGAAAATGACCTCGAAACTGTTAAAGTGTTCGTCGTGTAATATCATTATTAATGAAGTTCTGGCATTTATTCAGAACAAATGCGACGTGATGGATGAAGATAGCATGATTCGGCTGTGTTCGTCATCTTTTTCGAAGGAAGAAATAACGGATGCAAAAAATCTGTTATTTGAATCAGTGACAACAACATTAAAGCGAAACATAAACAGAAAACGGGAAGGAAAAACACAAAGAGAGTTGGAGGACATTATAGCATTTATAAAAGTGATCGACCCGGAAGAAATGCCTATTTTCGTTGCCCGTGATTTGCAAAAGCTACCCGCCATTTCTTATAATCACACGGATATTTCAAAGTTTTTGAAGGATATTATCTATATTAGAAATGAAATAGAAACATTGAAAGATAAATACGTTCATGTGGATCAGTTTCAGCAGTTACAAAATGAGGTTACCAGTCTTAAACAGGCGTCGATTGTAAATAATTTTAATAGTAACAATTACGTTAATAACAAAAGGGGTGCAGCTAGACTGGAAGAAAGTTACGAATGTGAAAGCGGCCCAATAGGTATGTTACATGTATCACAGCGGTCAACGACCCACAATAATATACTTGAATCGACCTTGGCGAATGCAAGTCCCGAACAGAAGACACAACCGCAATGTGAGCTATCCTTGTCATGCGTGCAAGCAGGCATATCATCTGTCGCACAGTGTCAAACTGATTTGGCGAGTCGAGAGCGCGTGGAGGCCGCTACTGCGTCGTGCACTAACAACGATGTGTTCGAAACCAAGGTGCAACAGGGGGCCTCAAACGAGTTGCAATCCGGTTATGGGGCTTGCATAGATAAGGCGATATCAAAACAGCTGATGGACACAATCGGCGCACAGGCTACAGTAAACACTAATAGTACATTATTATCGTATGCGAATCAGGTTGCGAAAGGACTCAGTAAGCAGGACGAGGAAGGCTGGACTGAGGTTAGGAGGAAATCGAGCAGAGATAGATTTAAAGGACAAAAGGGAACAGCACAGATAGAAATAAAAAGTAATTTTAAGGCTGCCGACATAATAGTACCAATATATATATATAATGTAGCTAAGGAAGTGTCACTGGACGATATAACATCATTTATTGAAGAAAAGGCTAGGTATAAAGCTAAGATTGAGAAGATGGAGATGAAAGTAGAAAAGGTATATAATGCATATAAGATTTTTATACCTAAGTCAAAAGAACATATCTTTATGAATACTGACTTTTGGCCGAGTGGTATATCATTTAGACGTTTTATAACATTTGGTAAAAAAAGTAGACGGGGCCAAGTCATCCCGACAAAGGATATAAATAAAAAGGACAAAAAATGATTCCAACAAACAAAATGGTTTTTACAACTTTCAACTGTAAATCCGTTAAGCGTTCTAAAGAATGTGTAAGGATGCTTACTCAACGGGCAGACGTTATCGCGTTACAAGAAACCTGGTTACTACCTCACGAAATTACATATTTAGGTAGTATAAATGAAGAGTTTGGTTATCATGGAAAATCGGGAGTTGATACGTCGAAAGGAATATTACGTGGTCGTCCATATTCGGGCGTTGCGCTTCTGTGGAATAAAAGAAAGTTCACTAGTGTGTCAGTGATCCCATGTACCAGTGATCGTATAGTGTGCATAAAATTGTGCATAGCTGGAAGGTCGATACTACTCTTCTCGGTGTATATGCCTACTGATGGTCAAGACAATCTAGTTGACTTTGTACAGTGCTTAAGTGAAGTGGTAGCAATCATTGAAAGTAATGGTACTGAGACTGTATACATTCTGGGGGATTTCAATGCACATCCAGGAGAGCTTTTTGGGAACGAACTTAATAATTTTTGTAATGAGCAAAAATGGAAATGTGCAGATATCTTGAAATTAGGTATGTATTCTAACACATATACTTTTGTCAGTGATGCACATTTAAGTAGAAGGTGGCTTGACCATTGCCTGGTGACTGAGGCGGCTTGGCCATCGATAATTTCAGTTGGAGTGCAGTACGATGTTTACTGGTCAGATCATTTTCCTCTTGAAATAATATGTAGTCTAGGAGAGGTCGTGCCAACATATGAACTGCCGAGTGCGTCCTCTAGCAATAAGGTTATATGGGGTGAGCGGGATGAAAACCAAATTAAATTATATAATGAATATTGTAATAATAAATTAAAGGATATTGATTTTCCCCAGAATTTAAGTGAATGTTGTGACTATATGTGTAATAATAAGAATAATGACCATTTAAAAATAATTGATGATTTATATAATAGTATTATTAATGTATTACAAGAGGCAGCTATAAGTACATATATGGGTCGAAATAGGGATGGAAATTGCAGTAGGAAACATTCTATAAGGGGATGGAACAGGTACGTCAGAGATGCTCACCAGGTCTCAAGGCAAAATTTTTTAAATTGGGTTTGGCACGGAAGGCCAACGACAGGGCCTATACATGAGGCTATGCGGGAGTCTAGAAGGATATTTAAAAAGAAAATGAAATTTTGTCAAAATAATCAGGAATTAATTAAGATGAATATGATAGCGTCCAAACATAAAAATAAGGATTTTAAGGGGTTTTGGAAGGAAACAAAAAAAATGAATTCAAAGTCAGGGGTACCGGTGAGCATTGATGGTGTGTCTGAGCCTAAGGAAATAGCAAATGTTTTTAAGTCGCTTTTTCATGTGCAGCCATTGATTTCAGGCGCGTCGGGAGGTGGGAAGGTCGATGGGGTCGACATGTCCTATGTGCCCAATCATATCACAGCCAAGGTAGTTGAGATAGAAATCAAAAGAATGACGAGAGGGAAGTCTCCGGGGCATGACGGCCTCAGCGTTGAACACTTCTTGCATGCAGGTAGCCATTTGTCAAGATTATTGGGGCTGTTGTTCACTGTCTGCATGAGACATGGCTATTTGCCGGAGTCACTCATGAGGACAGTGGTTGTGCCCATAATTAAAAATAAAACGGGGGATATATCTGATAAAACCAATTATCGCCCGATTTCATTAGCGACTATCACAGCTAAAGTGCTTGACGGTTTGCTGCAGAGACAACTTGAACGTCATGTGAAACTGCATGACGCACAGTTTGGTTTCAGACCGGGGTTATCAACAGAGTGTGCAATTTTGTCGCTGAAGCATACCGTCGGGTACTATACTCAAAGGAACACCCCAATATATGCTGCCTTCCTTGATCTCTCAAAGGCATTTGACTTGGTTAGTTATGACATACTTTGGACTAAGCTACGTGACACTGGAGTGCCAGTTGAGCTGATACATATCTTCAAATATTGGTACGGTCATCAGACTAATCGGGTCAGGTGGCTTGGACAGTTCTCCGATGAGTACAGGCTGGAGTGTGGGGTGAGACAGGGAGGTCTGACCTCGCCTACGCTCTTCAACCTGTACATAAATCAGCTGATCATTGAGCTATGTGAGGCCAGGGTCGGGTGTTCAATTGAAGGGCTTTTTGTGAATAGTATAAATTATGCGGACGACATGGTTCTGTTATGCCCATCTATAAGAGCCCTCAGAATATTGGTGTCTATATGTGAAAAGTATGCTGAATCACATGGCCTTAAATATAATGTGCAAAAAAGCGAAATGCTAATTTTTAATGCGGGACTTAAAAAACCAAGTCATGTGCCACCGGTTAAACTAAATGGGGATATCCTACGGAGAGTTAACCGTTTTAAATATCTGGGACATGTGGTTACAGAAGATCTGAGGGATGATGAAGACATGGAGAGGGAAAGGAGAGCATTGGCAGTGCGGTGTAATATGTTGGCCCGAAGCTTTGCACGTTGCAGTACAGAGGTAAAAATAACCTTATTTAAGGCATACTGTCAGACGCTATATACGTGCAATCTTTGGGTTAGCTATACGCGGCGGGCTTTCAATGCTCTCCGAGTACAATATAACAACGCATTCAGGGTGATGTTGGGGCTTCCGCGATACTGCAGTGCCTCAACTATGTTCGCTATAGCGCACACAAATGATTTTTATGCGGTGTTGCGCGGAAGAATAGCATCGTTGATGCACAGGGTTCGCGGGAGCGCTAATAGCATCCTGGAAGTTGTTAGAGACAAACCTGACTGTCGCATCTGGAGGCACTGGATACAGACTCATGTTGTTGTACCTAGTGCCTCCAGGGGACGTGGCGGGTATTATTTAAATTAGGATTATTTTAAATATATATATTTGAAATAATCCTAATTTATATAGATTTATCTATTTTTAAATAAAACTAACGTAGCTTGTAAGTTTCTGTAACTAACAAAATATGGACCACAAAGTCTGCAATAAAGTGTTTTATTTTATTTTATTTATTTATTTATTTATATCCAAAGTCCATATTTTTCGCAACAAACAATTAAACGAAATTTGAACATATTTAACAAAAACGAACTCAAAGAAATGTATAGATATCTATATAAAAATGTATATTCGTGTATAACTGTGTAGAAAAACGTAGTATATCTATAACAAAAAACATAATATAATTCTCTTTGTAAATAACATAAAAATCTTTGTAAACAATATGTTTAAAATATAATCTGCATAATGCATAAAGTATCATAGGTTACAATTAGGTACCTATGCCTTATCATAACAATACTCGTCATCGAAACGGACCGGACGCTTCGATATGCGACCCGAACGCGTAGTACGAATAACAGGCGGCAGCGATTTCTCCGCGCTCATGTTTGTTTCGCATACAGGCAGCGTCTCTCGAAGCAAGTACGCCGGTTTTAACCTATCAATTGAAATATTTACTTTACGATTGGGAAACTGCACTTCATAAACCTTATTCCCTTTTTTTAATACACGGTATGGACCGTCGTAATTAGGTTTTAAAGGTTTATGTACCTCGTTTCGCACAAATACAAATTTACATGATTTTAAATCGGGATGTACAAAAATAGATTTACTCGTCTGAGACACAAGACTTGGCTTAAAACTGTTTAAAGTTTCACGTAATTTCTCGACATAAGAATAATCATCACTAGGACATACGGGTTTTTCGATGTAAAAATCTGCGGGTAAACGTAAAGTTTGAGCATACGTCATTTCGGCTGCACTGATTCCGTTGTCACTGCGTACTGCTGCTCTAAGACCGAATAAAGCTGTGGAAAGCTCGTCATGCCACGAAGAAGATGCTTCAATAAGCCGTGCTGTTAACGCTACCTTTAGTGATCTGTGCCACCGCTCGATGGCTCCATTACTTTGTGGGTGATATGGAGTCGTTCGAATTCTGCGTACACCTAGCAACTTCATAAGTTTTGAAAATAGATCACTTTCGAATTGGCGACCTTGATCACTTGTTAATTTGAGAGGACATCCGAAACGTGTGATCCAACCATCGTACACTAATTTGGCTACCGTTTCCGCTGTAATATCTTTTGTGGGAAACGCTTCGGGCCATCGTGTGCGCCTATCTATGATGGTCAGACAGTATCTGTAGCCATCTGCTGTCGTAGCCAACGGACCGATCAGATCAATGTGAATTTGGTCAAACCTTTCACACGCCGGAAATGACTCTAGCTCCGCGTTCGTATGCCTAATTACTTTACAACGTTGACAACTAATACATGTTTTACACCAAGTACTTATATCTTTGTTCATCCCGGGCCAAAAGAATTTCTCAGCTACTAACTTACGAGAGGCGCGACTACCCGGATGACTTAAATTGTGTATCGCATCAAACGCTACCCTACGGAATGCTACGGGTAGGTATGGTCTAATTCTATCGGTAGAAACTTCGCAGAAAATAGGTTTGTCACAACTGGGCATAACTACTTTCTTTAATTGAATTCCCTTATCTACTCTAGGCTGCCGTTGCACTAGGTACTCATCCGTACACTGAGCGACTGCTAATTCCTCGAAATTGATAACCGTGGGACAGAATACGGCTTCAATGCGCGATAATGCATCCGCCACCACGTTTTCGCTACCACTGACGTAACGTATATCCGTAGTGTATTCGCTAATAAACGTCAATTGTCTTATGCGTCTGGGAGTCTCCTTTTCGCATTTGGTTTTTTTAAATGCGTAAATCAATGGTTTATGGTCAGTGTAAATAATTAATTGACGACCTTCAACTAAATCTTTAAAATGACGTATTGCCAAATAAATTGCTAAAAGCTCTCGATCATACGTGCTGTACATCTTTTGAGCATCGCTAATCTTTTGAGAGAAAAATCCTAAAGGTTTCCACGAGTTATTAATATATTGCTGCAATGAGGCGCCAACATGGGAATTTGATGTATCAGCCATTAAAGCGATAGCAACGTCGGTCCGTGGGTGCGACAACGTGACCGCGTTTTGCAGGCTCAGCTTACATTGAATAAATGCGTCATCTGCTGCAGGTGTCCAAACGATACTAGTTTTGTCCCGTTTCTTTGCGTTGTGTAAATAATTATTTAAAACTGATTGATTCACAACTGCGTTTGGTAAATGACCACGATAAAAGTTGACCATACCCAAAAACCGTCGCAATTCCTCTACTGTTTTTGGTTTCGGAAAATTTTTAATTACTTCTACTTTAGATTCCAATGGTTTAATACCTTCTTGAGAGACTTCATAACCCAAAAACTCTAATTTAGATTGTCCAAAACAACATTTTGCAAGATTAATAGAAATACCAAATTCGTCAAACCGTTGAAAAACTTGAGCTAAATGTTCCTTATGTTCCTCTATCGATGAACTTGCAATGATGACATCATCGATATAAGAATATAAAAAATCCAAACCCTGAAGTACAGTGTGGTTCATGAAACGTTGGTACGTTTGAGCTGCGTTACGCAATCCGAAAGTCATTCTCGGAAATTCAAAAAGGCCAAATGGGGTCGTTATAGCGGTCTTCTCAATATCATCGGGATGGACTGGTATGCAATGGTAAGCGCGTACCACATCGATTCGTGACATTATCGTTTTGCCATCTAAAAGATAAGTAAAATCCTGTAACCTAGGCACAGGATACCGATCTGGTGTAGTCACAGCGTTCAGGCGTCGATAGTCTCCGCAAGGACGTATTTCCCCATTCTTTTTGGGTACTACGTGCAAAGGACTAGACCACGGACTCTTTGACGGTCTACAAATGCCTATCTCCTGCATAAGCCTGAACTCCTCTTTGACCTTTTTGTATTTATCCGGGGGCAATCGCCTGGTGCGAGCATGCAAAGGAGGGCCAGTCGTTTCGATACGGTGGTAGATAGAGTGCTTAGGGGTTTCTTTAAAATTCGCCGGTTTTGTGATGTCAGGGTATTTGGCAATGACATCCCAAAACGGGTGATTTTTATCTACAGTGTTCAAGGTTACATTTGAATACACAAGTGATGCCACAACATTTAAATTAGTCAAACGGTCGATTAACTTGCGAGCCTTTAAATCTACTAAAAGACCATAATAACTAAGAAAATCGGCTCCTAATATTGGCTGTCTAACATCTGCTATAATAAAAGTCCAACGATACGGTCGCCGTAACCTTAAATCTAACACTAAAGTTTTTTCACCATACGTTTTAATTTCTGTACCGTTCGCCGCGTATAGTTTATAATCGGTACACTTGCTTACACTTAGACACTTTTTAGATACTGGAATAACCGAGACATTTGCACCGGTATCCACTAAAAATTTAAAATGACCACTCACATCAGTTACACAAAGGCGGTGCGTCGGGGATACTGCACAGGTGTCCGCCGTAGCCACCTGCACAGCGTCTAGTTTTCCGTCTTCTTCCACGAGCATGGCTGAACACATTTCTTCGCACGCCCTTTAAAGCGGAAGTGGTAGAAGCACAGCCAGTCTGGGCTGTCCGGGGTACGTCTCGTGAGGCTACGGGAACTGCCCCACCGTCGCCGACTATTGCTGCGCCCGCGCCCGTTGTAATCGGGTTCACGGGATATGGTTCTAGACCGCTCCATTTGGTCTAACCGGGAACTGAGCTTCGCTATCTCCGCTAAAATAAGATCAGAACTCGTACCTTGTCCTGGACGCGTAGTTACCTCCGCGAGCTCTGAGGAGGGTGTGGTCTCCAAAACCTTATCCGCGATGACTGCCAGGTTTTCCAGGTTTTCCGTCTCCGCCACAGCTAGGACTGCACGTGCTGCAGCGGGTAGATGAGTTTGCCACAGAATCCGAAGTGTGCTGTCGGGTATCTTCTCCCTTGCCAAATCGCGCATGCGCCGGAGGAGCTGAGACGGCTTCTGGTCTCCGAGCTCCATCTCCCCGATCAGTTTCTGTATCTGTCGATTTTCTGACTCTTCGTAAACTGTCAATAACCTCTGTTTTAACGTGTTGTACTTGTTCGTCTCCGGCGGGTTAAGCAGTAAATCGGTTACCTGCTGAACGGATTCCTTGCCTAGTTTTGAAATGATTATGCCGAATTTGGTGTCATCACTCATCTTTTGCGGGTTGATCACCGATTCGGCCCGAACAAACCAAACTCGTGGCTGATCGGTCCAGAACTCGGGGATCCTTGAAGCTAACGAGATCGAGGCCACTTCGTTTTCTTCGCGCTTGAACACGCCGCTAGCTTCCGTAGGTCGCGATTGACCAGGCGCCGGCACTTGTGGGTTCATTTTTGATAACTTATGTGTCCGAAAGAATAATGAAATAAAATAAGCCACGTACACGATGACGCAACGCAAAAGTCACTTCAACGTTTTTGTAAAAAAACTCGTTTGTTATACACCACTTTTGTCTATAAAACTTTAGTCAGGGGTCACCAGTGTTATGTATCTCCTTGTGAGGTACGTGAGCAGATCGGTGTACGTGTGAGTGGTGGCTAAATAAAAGAGTCAATATTTGGACACACTTTAATTCCGTCAGACAACCGTACGAAATCGCGGCGAGCCAACCACTAAGCTCTCCGGCAATACAAATCGCTGACCTACGCGTAACCTAAACCCTACAAACGGAACTAAAAGTAATAATAATACTATATCCCCATCAATTGTAAAGTGTCAAGAATATAGAAAGAATAATAATTGTATCAACCTGGTGCACCAAAACATTCAGGGGATGATAGGAAAGGAGTTAGAATTGGAGTTGTTTATGAATTGTAGCAATATTGATATTTTATGTCTAACTGAGCACTGGCTAAAACCCCATCAATTCATTTTCAGCTTCAATAACCACCAGGTTGCAAGCTCATTCATCAGAGATAACTGTATACATGGTGGCTCCTTAATATTATTAAATAAGTTGCTTAAATTTAAAGAAAGGTGTGACATTGTGAGCCTCTCTGTTGAGCGAGTTGTAGAGATTTCATGCATTGAATTGGAACGATTCATTGTTATGAACCTGTATAAACCTCCTAGCACGCCCTTTGAAACATTTTCAAATATCATGGAGGATGCCTTAAATAAATTATCTAATAGCCATAAAACTGTTATAATTTGTGGAGACTTTAATATAAATATCTTGGAGAAAAATACTGTTACCTACAACTTTTTAAATTTATTTAAATCATACAATTTGCATCATATTTTTACAGAGCCAACAAGAGTAACTGCTACAAGTGCTACATGTATTGATAACATATTTAGCACTGTAAAACCTTTGTATCAATGTATAATTAATAAAGTTCAGTCAGACCATTCAGGTCAGTTGGTTTCATTTCCAAATTCTTCAAAAATACAAAGAAAGCAAATAAATTATGTACCATTTACTAAAAGCCGCTTAGAAAGATTTAAGTCTAATATAGCAGAAAAAATTGTATTGTTGCCCTGTCACGGTACTCCGGACCACTTGTACAGCTCGTTATTTAGCTTAATCACTAGTGAATTTAATACAATCTTTACTCCAAAACGACTGTCTGTAAGTGACCGTATGACATTCAGTGATTGGGCAACTCCTGGTATTTACAAAAGTCGGAATAAATTGTATGAACTTTATGAAGAAAGGACCTGTAATCACAATCCGACTTTTCAAGAACTTGTAAAAAATTATGCCAAAATATTTAAACGAGCCTGTTCCAATGCTAAGTCTATATATTTAAAAAATAAAATTAATGGTTCAACAAATATTATTAAATCTGTTTGGGATATGATAAATAATGAGACGGGTAGAGCGAAAGTACGTAGTCGAGACTTTCGGTTAAAGATAAATGATATAGATATCAAAAATGATGTAGAAATTGCGACTGAGTTTGAAAAATATTTTTCTAACATTCCTCTTATTACTACGAGAAATCTTATGTCTTCTTCTATATCTGCTGAACTGGTTCTCAAACAGAGCGTGGTAGAATGCGACACAATATTTGAATTTTCAGCTGTAAGCCCAAAAGATGTTTTGAACGCTTTTAAATCAATAAATATGAAAAACACTAAAGATCTGTGGGGTCTATCTGTCAAAACCATTTCTTCTATTATTATTTCAATCGCTCCACAATTAGCTACAATTTTCAATTGTTGTGTGGCATCTGGTGTATTTCCTGACTTGATGAAACATAGTAAAATCATTCCATTATTTAAATCTGGTGATAGTTCGGACCCTTCGAATTTTCGACCTGTTTCCATACTGCCCATTCTCAGTAAAATTTTTGAAAAACTAATGCTTAGCCAGTTGCTCAGACATTTCAATGCACATAATTTGCTTCATAGGAAACAGTTCGGATTTACGAGAGGTTGTTCAACTATAGACGCAGGGATTCATTTGCTTAAAAGTATATTTGCGGCATGGGAGGGTTCGCAAGATGCCTTGGGAATTTTTTGTGATCTCTCTAAAGCGTTTGACTGCGTGCACCATGACACTCTTGTCAGAAAATTACACCACTACGGTATCAGGAACAAGGCTCTCGAACTTCTGTCTTCTTATCTGGGCAATAGGATACAGAAGGTTGATGTTAATGGTAAAAGATCTTCGGGGTCCCCTGTAGTTATGGGAGTCCCACAGGGGTCAATTCTAGGTCCATTCTTATTTTTAGTTTATATAAATGACTTACCTTATTATGTAAGGGATAAACATGAGATTGTATTGTTTGCGGATGATACCTCTTTGACATTCAAAATTAATAGACAATTAGGTAATTATGACGAAGTTAACGATGCTCTCTCTAAAGTTATTCATTGGTTTAGTGTTAATAATCTGCTTTTAAACGATAAAAAGACTAAAGTAATTAAGTTCTCAACACCTAATGTAAGACAGGTGGCTACCAATGTACATGTTAATGGAACTAATTTAGCCCCTGTGGAGACAACTGTGTTCTTGGGTATAACAATTGACTCCAGACTACAATGGGGCCCACAAATTGAAAAATTATCAGGAAAACTAAGTTCTGCAGCCTATGCAGTGAAAACTATTAGACGGCTCACTGATATTGATACGGCTAGAATAGTTTATTTCAGCTACTTTCATAGTATTATGTCATATGGAATTCTTCTTTGGGGTAACTCCGCGGACATTAATACCATCTTTTTATTGCAAAAGAGAGCCATAAGAGCTATCTACAAACTTGGTCCCCGGGAGAGCCTTAGAGAAAAATTCAAAGAAATAAATATTTTAACAGTCGCATCGCAATATATCTATGAAAATCTTTTGTATGTCCATAAAAACATAGACTCATTTTGTAAAAAGAGTGATACTCATAGCATAAATACTAGATATAAGCATAATCTTGTGTTACATGCAAGCCGTCTCCACAAAATAAGTAATTCTTTTATGGGGCAATGTATACGGTTCTATAACAAACTTCCCAGCAATATAAGAGAATTGTCAATAAACAAATTTAAAACTACTATTAAAGCCAAATTGTGTAGCAGGGCATATTATAAAGTATCTGACTATATTAATGATAAAAATGCCTGGGAGTGAGTCGATCCAATTATAATGTAATTAATAAAATATGTAAATTTGTTTGGACACCAAAAGAGGGATGCCTGAGTTTTTTGGCAGTATTTTTATCAGTGCTCACCTAGTCATAAACTGCACGGTAGGGAAAAAATTGTGACGATTCCAAACAAATGTAGCCATTTTTACGGAATAAAAAGATTTTGACTTTGACTTTGACTTTGACTTCGTCGCCGTCCGTAAGTGCACTGTACTCTATTACAGCCCTTCATCCTCCTCCCCGGCCTTCTCTGCCCGTTCCTCCGCAGATCTGCGCTCATGCCACGCGTGGGCGAACCTGCGGAAAACCGCGAAGCTCGCCGCCGACGACACGAGATCAGTGTGAAACACCGGACCCATTACCGCACCACAGCGCCATATCCCGTCCATCATCTCACACCGCAGATCATCATACCTAGGGCAGGACCACAAAACATGGTCTCTGTCCTCCTCGCTTTCCCCGCACGCACACATGCTTGATTCATACCTTCCCAGTTCAGACAATCTCTTACGAAAAATGCCATGATCCAGGAGCATCTGGGAGGTTTGATAATCAACCCAAGTTGCCCTGAATCGAGTCTCCACCTCCGGGAAGAACTGATTCAGCTCCCGACCCTTGGTATCACCAGCCCAACGATCCTGCCAGGCAGCCTCTGCAGCAAACCAAATTTCGCGTTTCCTTCGGCTCAACTCCCCACCAACCGCGGTCCTACGTGCGCTATCCAGCTGACTAGCACGGACCACCTCCAGATCAGCGGGGAGGACTCCTGCCAGAATGGGCAGGGCAGCCGTGCTGGCGGATCTGTAAGTCTTAGTCAAGAGAACCAGTGCCTGTCTCTGACTCCTCAGTACGGCACTGCGGCAAACATACGTTTGTAATCGGTGGCACCAAATCGCTGCAGCATATGTTAATGGTGCAACATATGTTCCCCTATACAGAACCTTGAGAGCCGGGTACCTGATCCCCCAGGATGTTGCCGTGACATTGCCGTGCCGTGCTCGACATTTTCCCAAAGCAGGCCGCCGCACGTTCGCCAATCCGTGTGGCATGCTTCATAAACGACAGGACCGTATCCAGTTCCACTCCGAGGATCACCGCTGATGTGACGGATTTCACAGAAACATGGCCAAATTTTATTACTGGGGGACGCTGAGACTTACCCTTTACGGTCATAGTTAACGACTTCGTGGGAGAAAAGCTCAGCCTGTTACGGGTGCCCCAGTCGCCGACAAGCCTTAGAACCTCGCTAGCTGTTTTTTCAATGGCCGCTCTTGAGTTGGCCTCATTGATAACCATCAACAGTCATAACATCGTCAGCGTACGCAACCAACCCAACTCCACGAGGAAGGGGCAAACACAGCTGGTCATCCATTAGGATGTTCCACAGCATCGGCCCCAGCACAGAGCCCTGCGGGCATCCCATGGTAGATTCCTTCTACAACACACGGTCACCAACGAACAAACCCAGCCGGCGTCCAGAGAAATAGTCCGTCAACATACTGTAGATGTTGGGCGGGCAACCTCCTCTCTTGGCCTTGAGCATTACCATCGGCCACCATGCATTGTCGAAGGCACCCGAGATGTCCAAGAAGATTAACTGAACATATTTACATACAGAATGCTTCACTGTATCCAGGATCTCTTCCAGTGCCGTGACTGTTGATTTACCTGGAGAGAATCCGTGCTGATGCTCTGAGATCCCTGCATAAATCCCCGGGGCGCACTTGAGCATTACTCGTTCGAGGATTTTCCCCATGATGGGGAGGAGCGAGATCGGACGGTACGCCTTCGGGTCACTGAGTGGCCTACCATTACCTTTAGGAAGGACCAGCAGCCGTCCGTCTTTGCAGCAGTTCGGAAAGACTCCCTTTGTCACGCATGACTAGGTGAAACTCGGCAGGAACGGCCTGCCAGACGTGCTTGAGGATCGTTGAGCTGATGCCGTCGAGTCCCACGGCAGTGTTAGGCAAGGCCATGATTATACCTCCCATGTCCTCCCGTGTCGGAGAGGACGAGGCTTGGCCCAAGGGCCTGAAAGACGCCGCAAGCCGCACCAGGGCATGATAGGCTGTGTCCTTGGACTCATCGTCATCCGGACACAGGCCACGCAGTAACCCACTCATGGCGTCCTCCAGGCACCCCGAATGGCTAGCTGCAAATTTTACACCGTTAATAACATTACCGGGAGGTCTGATCCTCCCACATGCGACCCTGTATGCCTGGCCCCAAGGGTCCTTGTTGCCAGATTCGGCCATCTGTCGAAAATTCTCAAGCGGAGTCCTCTCCATAGCCCTTATAAATCTAGCACGGTTCTCACGGAACTCCATTCTCGCCAGTTCCTCAGATCTGCCGCCTTTCTTTCGTCTTCGCTGCCATGCATTGCGGGCTCTTTGCTGCTGCTTACGCAGCAGTTCCAAGTCCGCATTCCACCATTCATAGCCACACGTTGGCCTCGGCCGTTCGGCCTTCGGCTACAGCAGTTGAACAGGAATCAACGTCTCCTGATTTAAAGCAAAGCTGCCTCCGAGAATTTGAGGAAAGACCACGGCCGGAGGTGAAGGCGCAAGTGTATTCGTTGCTGCTCCAGAAGGGACCGAGAGCATAGTAAAATCAAATAAGTAGGATATCTTCATACATACGCACCGAACACGGTTTGTATGTGTGCGCGCCCGTACGTATGCGTCGTCGCACGCACGCATTGACAATATTGATCGCTGCTAAAGGTGCGCCAGTCGTGGCTACTCCGTGAAAAGTAAAAAGATTTTTTTTTGTGTATCAAATGTGTAATTTTGTTAAAAAATTTCAATTTTCCTACGAAAAAAACTTTTCGTACTTTTAATGCCTATCATTTTAGGCTGTAAAAATATTAAATTTCCGAATATAAAGATTATAATTTTGATAAGTGTAGTAAATGAAAAAGTAAAAATAGTTGTGTAAAAAAAAATGGGTGCGTGTACTTATCTACGCGCGTGAGAAGTTATACTTCTCTGGCATCATTAAATAACAAATCCCTGGAGGGATGTTGTGTTCATGCGAGTGAGTGACGTTACCACCTCACGGAAAACTTCAGTCATATACCAATTCCCTGGAGGGATGTTGTGTTCATCTGAGTGACGTCACAGTAAGCTCCTAAGGAGTTGCCGTGTTAGCAGTAGAGGTGGCAATACGCGAGGTATATTTAATGTATTGCAAGCGTAAACAGCTACAGTGACCGCTTTAAATTGGGTGGATCGTATGCTTGTTTGTTCATGCGAGTGAGTGACGTTACCACTGCACAGAAATCTGCAGCCAAATAACAATTCCCTGGACGGGTGTGTGTTCAGGCGAGTGAGTGATGTTACTACCTCACAGAAAACTGCAGCCAAATATCAAGTCCCTGGACGGTTGTTGTGTTCATGCGAGTGAGTGACGTTAGTACCTCACGGAAAACTGCAGCCAAATAACAATTCGGTGGATAGATGTTGTGTTCATGCGAGTGAGTGACGTTACTACCTCACTCACTCGCATGAACACAACAACCCTCCAGGCAATTGTGACATCCTTAGGTCACAAGATTCGCAGCGCGCGAGTAACATCTCCGTGGTGTTGTGAGCCTCAATAGGCTGCGGAGACCGCTTGCCATCGGATGCGGGACACATGCTTCTTTTCCAATCTCGTTGTATAAAAAAAAGTGTTCCGTTACCAATTAGTTCATGCGGATTAGCGCCGGCCGGCACCCACACACTTCCGTTAATAGATGCAACATGCCGTCGCTGCCACGGCTGCTCCGGTAGGTCCGCCATCTGGAACAGAAACCGCACGCACCCACCACCGTCGCCGGCACGACTGGCGGTCGTCGCTGCGGCACGTCCACAATCCATCGTAGTGCCGACAGACCTAAGCAACTCCCCACTACTAAATATCATTTCACTTACCCCATTCACCCCCGCCTTCAGTACAATATAAGGGACGGCACTACGGTGGATTTGTCACTTGCATGTTATTCGCAGCGACGACCGGGCCAGTCGTGGCAGCGACGGCGGTGCTCATAATAATATAATCAACCTTGTACCTCGCGCACATCATGCATATGTATATATAATAATATAATAAGTTTCTTCTATATGTTCCACTCTATAAGTTCTCTTGAGAAGGTGCTAGGGTTTTGTGAAATGATAAAATATAACTTCCCAAAGTACAACTGTTTATTTCCACACACAATATTAATAAATAATAATAAATATTGTCGGACAAATTACACAGCGCCATCTAGCCCCAAAGTAAGCGAAGCTTGTGTTATGGGTACTAGACAACTGATAAACATACGTAAATACATTTTTTTTTTGTAAATACATACTTATTATACATATAAAATACCCAGACCAAGACAAACAGACATGTTCATGCACACAAATGTTTGTATTGTGTGGGAATCGAACCCACGAGCGTTGGTGTCAAAGTAGCGTAACAACGCGTTTCACCACTGCGCCACCGAGCTCGTCGAATATTAATCGCCAATACGGGAGTACCGTTATAAGGCGGGATATGTGTTAGTGCTTTGGGCGCGAGGAGACGACTAGTTTGTAAACGGCCGTGCCTGGCCCGACACGGCGCAAACGCCGCGTAAGCACATTGTGTCCCTACACAATATCCCCCTTCAAAAAAAAAATTTTTAATACAAAAAAAATTTGGAGTTGCGTCGTAACAGACGAACATATACTCGATATGAATTGTATGCCTAGACCTGCGCACTCTGTACTGCGCGTAATGAAATTTGAATCTCGCGTCACGGCGTCGGCGCCGGGCGCTTCGCGGAATGTCACCATTGCTATACCTACATACAATTCATACCGATGAATGACGCAATCTCTATTTTGCGTACAACTCGACACTAAATATTTGTATCACTCAAAATACAAACGAATATTAGATTATGACCGACATTGATTTCTGTTGAGAAATGCTTCTAATATTACATCGTAATTCACATACGTCGCTATGCGCCTTACTTGTATTTAAGGCTACGCTCACACGTATGCAAAATTATTAAATTTACTGTTTCCATCACAACATTTAATTTTCACAACAAAAAATCCTAAATTACGTTAAATCCAAACATTGAAAACATTGCATCATCTAAAGTTCAAATTATTGGTAAGTACAATTATGCTTAGTTGCAAGTCTGCATTCTGAACAGCAAGTCTATAGTTTCGTTACGTTGCATTTTGCTATCGCAACATCAACATCCTGTGTGCTATGGGCAAACAAGGTATCACTTTACACTAGGTACGTTACTAAAAACAATCGACAAAACAATTATTGTGAAATGTATACTCAGCTAATTTCACCCGACGACATATTACTAGGCTTTGACACTGACCTCTCTTGGAATATTTAACATATGTATAACAATCAAACTATCTCAATACTACATATTTAACAACAATTTGCTCGGTTGACCTAGAATAATCTAACAAATGACACGTGTTTCTATGAATCGGGAGCAGCGTCAATGCTCCGCTTACCCAGCCCTGAGGAATGGCTCGCTCCTTTACGCGACGCGCGGCTTCCTGGGTGGTCCTTATCCTTGACAAAAACATTTAGTTACACTTGGCAGATAAATAACCTATGATTATCACAGTTTGACTCAATGATTGCTCCTCGAGAACGTTGCCTACGCTCACGCGCTACTACCTCAGCTCTTTAGCCTGAGTGTCTATGTGTTACTTAGGAGGAGAAAACTAGTCTAGGGTTTGTGACTTCTATTCACTACATCTTGACGTCCCTAAGCCTCTACATACCTGATTGCCTCGAATGCCTAGTATTCTTCCTTAGGTCAGACGAGCAATGTACTACAAAATGCAAAACGTTCGAGCGAAATACTATAAGATAGGTTATTTATCTACAACTCAACAAACAATTAAAAATTCCGCTTTAGGTATCAACCGTCTTAAATTCTCAAACTATTCTCAATTTCTAATTACGTTTTCTAAAAATTTCAACTACATGTTCACAGTTCACATTTACGCCATTTTCATACATCTACATCATAGTAAATAATTCCGTTTATCGCTACATACATTCTATACCAATGATTTCGCGTGTCTAAAACAGATATATTACACTATGGATGTGTCTTTAAAAAAAATATCACTTTGATTTTCACTTAATACACTTTAATGCACTTGATGCTCTTTATTACTTCACTATGATCGGTTACCATGCTTTTTCTGTTACTACTGATATTATGCTCTTTGAAGCTACCACTCCTTGTGGTTATTAAAGTTGTTAATCACAAAGGTCTGCCTCTCTGGTTGTCGTCGGTGTCGTGTTAATTCATAAATCGGTGATTTGTTTTCACATAGGCAAATGTTGTGGGTTCAAAAAAAAAACGGCTTCTGTGCGAATACATCAGTGTCGCGGCTGGTCTGCCCAAAAATCCGGCAATCGTGACGACCATGCTACGGCGGCCAAATCCGCCTGCCTGTTGGCTAAGCTGTGCGTGTCAACCGCAGCCCCGCTGCCAGCCGGCAGCTGTGCAATTCTGTATTCTGAGGCACCGCTATCACCCGCGACGTTTATTCCTTGCATTTTCTACACGTTCGGTGTGGTGGAGCACTGACTTTGCTCACGGCACTATCTTTGTTCGCGCTCTCCCCGTATTGGCAAATGAGTCGCCCCCTTTTTGTGCACCCAACTAAAAACACAAAAATGTTCGCAATATTCACAAAATCGCAAAAAAAAAAAAAGTTCTTAAGTCCGAGGTCACCACTGTAATAATAAGTTTCTATTAGATCACGTCGGGGTCACCACTGTATATATAATAATATAATAAGTTTCTTCTATATGTTCCACTCTATAAGTTCTCTTTACACTACTCCACTGAGAAGGTGCTAGGGTTTTGTGAAATGATAAAATATAACTTCCCAAAGTACAACTGTTTATTTCCACACACAATATTAATCGCCAATACGGGAGTACCGTTATAAGGCGGGATATGTGTTAGTGCTTTGGGCGCGAGGAGACGACTAGTTTGTAAATGGCCGTGCCTGGCCCAACACGGCGCAAACGCCGCGTAAGCACATTGTGTCCCTACACATACATCCTACTAATATTATAAATGCGAAAGTTTGTATGTATGGATGTTTGTTCTTCTTTCACGCTTAAACGGCTGAACGGATTTGAACGAAATTTGGCACGTAGATAGATTATGATCTGGATTAACACATAGGCTACGTTAATTGACTCCACGCGGGCGGAGCCGCGGGCAGCAGCTAGTTTTCAATATTTTTAGACTCATTCTGAAACGAATTACTTACAACTTAACACTTTGTACACCTTTATCCACCTCACGTCGCCGACAATCTCCCACTGGCGATAACAAACACGTCTCAGTATGTTTAAGTCTCAAGTTTCAAATAACGGTCGAGTACTTAATAGAGGTGTTACTTAAATAAAACGCACTACAAATACTTACCTTAATTGAAACTTCTGTTTTCGATTCTTCCTGCTCATATTTCGACTCAATTATTTAAAATGCTGGACGCGGAGATGGCATCGTCCGTCCTTCTCCCCTGCCCACTGTGCGAGCGAGAGGGCGAATTCAAGGTAGAATGAGAGAGCAGAAATCACAATGCCTATCTCAATATGTATAGAATTCCAAGTAAGGTTGCCAATAAATTAATATACGTTTTATTTGAAGTAAAACGCCCCTTATAAAAGCAGGTAGGCGCTGTACTTTCAAAGTAGCGGGCGATCTCGTTCTTGTGTTAACATATTTTATTATATTTGGATTTCGCAAGCGACCCTCCACTGACCTGTAAACGAAGTTAAGAAGTTTCATGTTAAAAACTTCCATTCGCGAAGGTACGATGATAAAATGAAAAGTTACGAAATAAAGCCTCTTAAATAATAATGTGCAAACGACTTCATTGAAGTCGAGGCCGGTAAAGATAAACTTTATACAAGAATAGGTGCCGGCTCAATGATGTTGGTTTCATTTTTTAACTTTATACAAACTCGGGGGTGCCAAGCGCCGGCAAGCGGCCCGCGTGAGCCCTCTAGAGAGTCGTGACTCCGCTGCAGTTTTCAGTGCGGTTGTAGCTCTTCGAAGTGGACTGTACGTTTTGATGAGCCAAGTGCTTGTTGGGTGGTTTCGATGAGCGTCGGGGTTTAAATAAAATCCTCGGTACCAGATTATGATTGATTCTATATTTCACGTAAGAACTTATTTTTCTATAATACAAGGTACCGACCCCGACGTTGAAGCGCGCCGACTAGTGTGGGTCATCTCACAACCTCCTCACGGTGGCTGGGGACTCAGTTCCGAGATAAATGTCTCTCTACTGAGGTATCTATCGCAGCATGTGAATACATACCGGGCGTTGTGTTGGCCGTATAGGCCGAGATGCGCGCTACGTTTCTAGTTCGTCAGAATCGTCTCATGTGTCGTTGTTCGCGAGTAACTCACGAGCGTAAGGGCGTCCGTCCGGCGGCCGAGTATGTAGAGGCGCCAGATTGCGTATATGACGCAAATCCGACGCGTCCGCACGCTCGAACAGGCTTACAGTGAGTCGGCGTATGAATGCGTCCGTGCTCTCCATGCGTAGATCCCTCTGTATAGTGGCGTTCTTTACAAGACGCGGGGCGTCTGTAATCTGCCTGAGGGAGATGCTCTGTTGCTGTTGGATTCTCTCAGCGTTTCCTCTGCTCAGTAGGGCGTACCAAGCCGGCGCTGCGTATGTTAAACATGGCCGTAGGTAGGTCTTGTAGATGCTGAGTTTCGTTTTCAGCGGAAGCTTCGAGGAGAGCACCGGTCGCAGTAATGCGCGCGATGTTCGGGTCCTAGCGATGACTTTGTTCGCGTGTTTTTTCATAGTGAGCCGCCGGTCGATTTCGACGCCTAGGTAGGTCGCCGATTCGCGCCAAGCTAGCTGCTCACCATGGAGATACAGGGTGGAAGGCTTCTTTATGGAAAAGTTCACTAGCATTGCTTGAGTTTTTCGCACGTTCAGAGCCTCCATTTGTCAAGCCACTCGGGCAGCAGGTTTAGTACGCGTTGCATTTTCAACACTGCGAATCTAGCATTTTTGTTGTATGTCAGATACGCTGCGTCGTCGGCGTACAGTGCTAACGTGGATTCGTCTGACTTCGGAATGTCATCGGTGTAACGCGCGTACAATGCTGGGGAGAGGCAACTCCCTTGCGGTACGCCGGCTAAGATTTTTCTCGTCGTCGAGGAATCTCTCTCTACTGATACGTGAAAACTTCTATCACTCAGGAAGGAGGCTACTATTCGGACTAGACGTTGGGAAGCGCTGGACGTCGCTAGTTTGTACAGCAGACCGTCGTGCCAAACTCTGTCGAACGCCTTCTCCATATCAAGAAAAACTGCAACTGTGCTTCCCCTCTGGTTCAAGCCCTGGGTCATCATGTGCAGTACTCTCAATAATTGGAGTGTCGTTGAATGTTCCGCTCTAAAACCATACTGCTCGTCGCGGGGGATGATGTGCGGGGCGAGGTGTTTCAGTAAGAGGCGTTCGTACACTTTTGATTGTGTAGATAGCAGCGTGATGGGCCGATAACTCTCCGGTTTCAACACGTTCTTACCGGGTTTAGGCAGCAATATAACGCGTCCGTCTCTGTAGATAGTCGGGAAGTGTCCAGTGCGATTTATACCGTTGTACAGTCGCGTTAGCGCCGCGACGGCGCGCGGCGGTAACCGACGTAGGGCTTCATTGGTTATTTTATCTGCACCGGGCGCCTTCCTTAGCTTCGTGCGTTGTATCACACGCTGCACTGCGCCCGGGGTGAAAACAATTGGATCGTCATCGGCCGCTATCGGTGTAGAAAAATAGCCTCGTAAGTACTGTTGCACCATTTCGACGTGAGCTGTATTTTCTGTCTCGTTAGGGCGGAATTGGCGTTCTAAGTGGTCGGCGAATATTTCAGCGCGGTCTGCTGCGTGATATCGCAAAGTTCCATCGGCTGCCAGTAGTGGGCGTACTGGAGGCGGAGCTCTCGTCAGCTGCCTGCACAGTTTGTGGATGGAATTCCAGTCATCACTGACATCCTCTACGTGCCGCTGCCAACTCTCCTCTCGATGGGTTTCTAGCGCGTCCTTTACTATGGTCGTAAGGCGATGAAGTTCGGCCTTTAACACAGGACACCGCGTCCTCTGCCACAACTTGCGTAGTCGACGTTTGTCTGTTAGCTTACGCTTGATGGCGTCGGGGAGTGGCGAGTATTGTTGTCGCTTCTTAGTCTCGGTGGAGGACTCATTGAAGGCCGTCTGGATAGTCTCCGTAATATGCACCGCTAGTCGCTCCACATCATCCGGAGTTGAGATGGGAAACGACGCCGCGAGCCTGGAGTCTACTTTTTCGGTGTACTGGGCCCAGTTGATGAGACGCTTGGGAATTGGTGGTGAGACCGAAAGTGGAGTCTCTGGAATCGTCACGAGTACCGGTAGATGGTCCGAGAACATGCTCTCCAGTACAACCTCTTGCGTAGGTTGGCAGTGTAAGTTCTTGTGAACTATAATATCCAGGACATCGGGTGCCGCCTCATCACTATACGGATAATGCGTCGGAACCTCGGGGCCCTGCACGGTATAGCCCCAGCGCTCCGCATCGTCAAACAACCGACGTCCGCTTGGGCAAATGTGCGTGGCGCACCATGCTGTGTGTTTGCAATTGAAATCGCCAGCCAGAAGGACAGGTGTATTAGTCTCCGTATCGACTAGGCTATCTCCGCCGGGTCCAGCTTCCCAATCGGGGGTCTATAGGCTGCGTACAGGTGCATGGATTGCCTACCCGCGTGGATGTCAACTCCTAAAGCATAAAGCTTGGCCCTCTTGTGGACACTTTACTCCAAAACAACTGTCTGTAAGTGACCGTATGACATTCAGTGATTGGGCAACTCCTGGTATTTACAAAAGTCGGAATAAATTGTATGAACTTTATGAAGAAAGGACCTGTAATCACAATCCGACTTTTCAAGAACTTGTAAAAAATTATGCTAAAATATTTAAACGAGCCCTGTTCCAATGCTAAGTCTATATATTTAAGAAATAAAATTAATGGTTCAACAAATATTATTAAATCTGTTTGGAATATGATAAATAATGAGACGGGTAGAGCGAAAGTACGTAGTCGAGACTTTCAGTTAAAGATAAATGATATAGATATCAAAAATGATGTAGAAATTGCGACTGAGTTTGAAAAATATTTTTCTAACATTCCTCTTATTACTACGAGAAATCTTAGGTCTTCTTCTATAGCTGCTGAACTCGTTCTCAAACAGAGCGTGGTAGAATGCGACACAATATTTGAATTTTCAGCTGTAAGCCCAAAAGATGTTTTGAACGCTTTTAAATCAATAAATATGAAAAACACTAAAGATCTGTGGGGTCTATCTGTCAAAACCATATCTTCTATTATTATTTCAATCGCTCCACATTTAGCTACAATTTTCAATTGTTGTGTGGCATCTGGTGTGTTTCCTGACTTGATGATACATAGTAAAATCATTCCATTATTTAAATCTGGTGATAGTTCGGACCCTTCGAATTTTCGACCTGTTTCCATACTGCCCATTCTCAGTAAAATTTTTGAAAAACTAATGCTTAGCCAGTTGCTCAGACATTTTAATACACATAATTTGCTTCATAGGAGACAGTTCGGATTTACGAGAGGTTGTTCAACTATAGACGCAGGGATTCATTTGCTTAAAAGTATATTCGCGGCATGGGAAGGTTCGCAAGATGCCTTGGGAATTTTCTGTGATCTGTCTAAAGCGTTTGACTGCGTGCACCATGACACTCTTGTCAGAAAATTACACCACTACGGTATCAGGAACAAGGCTCTCGAACTTCTGTCTTCTTATCTGGGCAATAGGATACAGAAGGTCGATGTTAATGGTAAAAGATCTTCGGGGTCCCCTGTAGTCATGGGAGTCCCACAGGGGTCAATTCTAGGTCCATTCTTATTTTTAGTATATATAAATGACTTACCTTATTATGTAAAGGATAAACATGAGATTGTATTGTTTGCGGATGATACCTCTTTGACATTCAAAATTAATAGACAGTTAGGTAATTATGACGAAGTTAACGATGCTCTCTCTAAAGTTATGCATTGGTTTAATGTTAATAATCTGCTTTTAAATGATAAAAAGACTAAAGTAATTAAGTTCTCAACACCTAATGTAAGACAGGTGACTACCAATGTACATGTTAATGGAACTAATTTAGCCCCTGTGGAGACAACTGTGTTCTTGGGTATAACAATTGACTCCAAACTACAATGGGGCCCACAAATTGAAAAATTATCAGGAAAACTAAGTTCTGCAGCCTATGCAGTGAAAACTATTAGACGGCTCACTGATGTTGATACGGCTAGAATAGTTTATTTCAGCTACTTTCATAGTATTATGTCATACGGAATTCTTCTTTGGGGTAACTCCGCGGACATTAACACCATCTTTTTATTGCAAAAGAGAGCCATAAGAGCTATCTACAAACTTGGTCCCCGTGAGAGCCTTAGAGAAGAGTTCAAAGAAATAAATATTCTAACAGTCGCATCGCAATATATCTATGAAAATCTTTTGTATGTCCATAAAAACATAGACTCATTTTGTAAAAAGAGTGATACTCATAACATAAATACTAGATATAAGCATAATCTTGTGTTACATGCAAGCCGTCTCCACAAAATAAGTAATTCTTTTATGGGGCAATGTATACGGTTCTATAACAAACTTCCCAGCAATATAAGAGAATTGTCAATAAACAAGTTTAAAACTACTATTAAAGCCAAATTGTGTAGCAGGGCATATTATAAAGTATCTGACTATATTAATGATAAGAATGCCTGGGATTGAGTCGATCCAATTATAATGTAATTAATAAATTATGTAAATTTGTTTGGATACCAAAAGAGGGATGCCTGAGTTTTTTGGCAGTATTTTTATCAGTGCTCACCTAGTCATGAACTGCACGGTAGGGAAAAAAATTGTGACGATTCCAAACAAATGTAGCCATTTTTACGGAATAAAAAGATTTTGACTTTGACTTTGACAGACTCGGTCTCGACTATCTTGATCGGTTGATGGACTAAGCGGCGTCTGACTAGCACTGCCAACCCACGGTAAGCTATTCCATGGGGAGAACGTTCGTCTTTCCGATAGATATGGTAGTTTGGGATTCTCAGCGTAATGGACTCCTTCAGGTGCGTCTCAGACACCAAACAGACGTCAATATCCTGCTCCTTGAGTAGCGCTTTCAGCAGAGCAACCTTTTTGTATAGGCCGTCTACATTCCAGTGCAAAACTCTAAGAGCCCCCATGTTGCAGTCTCAATTGGATGAGCTGAGCCATTCCTCCTAGTAACACTGACAGGGTGTTCTGTCCTGTCCGTACGGCCTTCAATACGTCCTCCATGATCATAAGAGCGACGTCTAAAACAGCAGTAGCGTTGTTGTCGATCGCTCCAGCGCTGGGTGCCGGTATGTGCGATGTAACAACCGCCGTTTGCCTCGCCTGACGACCTACTTGTTGTGTAGGGACGCCCGCTTTCTTCAAATCACCTTTTCGGGGTGCTGAAGTGGTTGCGGTCTGGGTCCTTTCGGCCGGTTTTTGCGCCTGTACGGCTTGCGCAGCCTTCCGGGACTTCTTCCTACGCCTCTTCTTCTTGAGAGAGGCGCCTCTCTCGGTGGGAGCGTTTGCCTGTGCCATTAAAGAAGTCGTTTCTGTCTGTAAATCGACTGTAACGGCCTTCTTTGTCTGTTTTGAGGCACCGGCGGTGATTGCAACTGTCCCTGCTTTCTTGTTTCGCAATTCGCGACGAAACACAGCGCATCTGGGATTGTTGGCCGTGTGCGCCTCTCCACAGTTGGCACACGTCGGCGGCTCCTCTCTGGGACGCGGACAGTCACTAGCTGCGTGCTCTTCTCCGCAGCGCACACACGCATGTTTGCGGTGGCACATGTGCGATGAATGCCTGAAGCGCTGACAGCGGTGGCACTGGGCTGGCCCCTGCCTGCCTCGCCACGCCTCTATCTTGACTCCGGGCATGCACAACAGCTCGGTGACGTCATAAATCCGGGGGATTGTGTCGGCGGTCTTCTTCAGTTGAGCGAAGAAAATGCATCCGGGTCTCCCTTGTCGCGCACGGATGGGTCGCACGTACTCGGGTACGAAGTTCAGTTCCGCTAGGGCTTCTGAAATCTCGTTCGGATCCGTGTCAGACGGTAGCCCTCGTATCGCTACCTTCGCGCTGGTTTCAGCAGGCAACGAATACGAGAACCAGCTGAGCTTCTGGGTCTTCTCGAGATCGTATAAGTACCTTTGCACGGCACGGTATTCTTCTTCCGACTTCGGTGTGAACCGCACTCCTCTGCCAAAGGGTCTCGCGTTCGGGCTATGGCCCAGCTTAGACTTCAAGGCTTTGAAGTGCGTCGTCCAATCCGGTAAGGTCTCGACTATGAGCGGTGGGTAGCGCGGGTTTGCTTACACTAAGAGAGGCCGGAGGGCTTGTGAGTGCAATGCGAATTCGCTTTTGCATCTCTGCCTCGGTGTCACTCTCTGGGGACCTCTGGCGCCGTATACCGCGCTCGCATAGTGCGTGCACGGCTTCTTGCGCCTCGACCACTTCCAGTGAGGGGGGGGTTGAAGACCCTGCCGCCACCTCATCCTGGTAGTCACGGATCGTCATCGCGATCCACTCCGTCAAGGGGTCCGAAAATATGCCCCGCCGGCAGATCTCAGCAAATTTCACCATGTCATCCTCAAGGATGGACTTGGGTGAAATGCCGGAACCCAGCAGGCGCACTCGCGGGACCGCCAAGACGGCCGGGTCGCGTGATGTCACCGGCGTCGGATGGAGCAACGCGGACCTAGCACTATCGCGCTTACGCGACGACGAAAGCGACCTGGAGCGCTCGCCCTGAGAAGGGCGCGACGCTCCGGCGCGGGAGGCACCGACGCCGCCGGCGGCGTCGATGTCTGGTTTAACCCTTTCGCGTGGAGTATGCGACGGCGGCCTGGTGGCTTCGCCCTGAGAAGGGCGCATGCCTCCGGCGCTGCGCTCGGACAACGACGACGAATGGGAAGCAGCGACGCCCGCGACGGCGTCGGTGCTTTTAATACCCTTTCTGAGGGACGTCAGCGGCGGCTGCCTGGAAGTTTCGCCCTAAGAAGGGCGCATACCTCCGGCGCTGCGCTCCGGCTGGGAGGTAGCGACACCCGCGACGGCGTCGGTACCTTTTGCACCCTTTCGCGGCTGCTTCGACGCAGATGGCTGCGGAGCAGGTACGACGGGCGCACGCGACGGCTGCGCGGGGGGGGGGGGGGATCGCGGCGACGGCACGGGGGGTTCGCCTCGGCTGGCGGCGACGGGCGTCGGGCGTTTGGCCCCGACAGGGGCCTTTTTATCGGAGCCCTGAGAAGGGCTCGACATCGGAGGGACGGTCTTGCTCCTGTATCCGCAGTCTGGCGGCCACAAACCTCACGCCCCCAGGCCCTAAGGCCCGAGGGGAGAAAAAGTGTTACGGCTTAGCCAAGAGTCGTCAAGGCTGTGGAGTCACCTCTGCAATGCCTTCAGGTTTGATTGTACTTTAAAAAGTACAGAGAAACTTTCCGGCGGCGCAGGCGTATCTCAGTTGTTGTTTCGTTACGAAACACAACAGAGATACAACTAGCGACACTGGTCAGTCGCGGATCGCACAGGTACTACACGGAGCGAACGTCGAGACGTCTGCTCAGTGCGGCGGCCGTAGCGGTCTGCGCGCCGACTGCGGTCCGCGCGCGCTTAAGTGGGATCGGTCATAGCCGAGTCAGTTACTAGCCCGCGCCAGATCACGGGCCGCTCGTAGCGCGATTTGGCCGGGCAGGAAATGACTCACCAACATATTTTGCACGTGGTCTTAAATCGTTTCTATTGTATAATTCTACATGTCTCTATACAAATATAGTTTCCATATGGTCTTAAATCAATTTCATTATCATAATGCTAAATTACTCTATACAAACATATTTTACATATATCCTAACTTTACAAACTATAGCTATAGAATAGAAAATGGCTACGTTAGCGAATGCCGTCCGTAATAGCGGTGGAAGTACTTTCCTAGCGGGGCGGCGCTGTGTCTCTTTTTCTTTCTCTCTCTAGCCGAAGACTCGTAGGATTATTAGCTGGTTGAGCCGTGACTGCCGTGAGCGAGTAAGATTGGCTTTGGCTCCTGTACGGTCTTTTACAATACACACTTGTTGATATTGATTGATTTAAGATGATATTGATAATTACGAGGAGTACCAACTGATACAATAATAAAATGCACTCTTGATTCCACGGCGGCTTTATTGATACTAAATTATATCTATATTTTACGACAATGAGTCGCGCGCATAATGCCTACGTTAATATATTGCACAATGTAGTGCTATAGCTCGTACAGCTCCAAAGATAAGGAAATCTAGTTGTCTCTGAAAAAAAGGTGACCGTTACGGGACGCCCGGAAGATGTGAAACATCTTGGTGTTTATTCAAATTTTTAATAAAGAAATAATCAAAAACCATCGTATAGATACAGGAAACGACGGCATGAGAGAGCGTCATGCCATTTGCCGTCACGGCATACGGTTCGATTTTACGGCCAAGGCGCGCCAATAGATGTTTCACATCAAAAACGTGTACCGGTCCTAGGTTGAATAAGTTCATAATTAATGATATACCCGCGCATAGTATGGGCTTTATTGGACGTAAGGCAGTAACATATATTAGAGACAGACAGTCGAAAGCTACAGTCGCGGTCGTAGCCGCGCGTCCGGCCGGACGTGTTCGTGTTCGACTCGTGTGAGGTACAGGAGTGGACTTTGTATGTAATCGGCAATCTTGAAAACGAACTAAAAAATCGTACAACCCGATCGCAGCGTCACCGACCGGCTCCATTGTGAATCTAAACCACCCGGGGACCGACGACGCACACACCTACAGAACAATTATGTAATAAAGTAAATATGTTTTATACTACTCCTGGTCAGAAAGTAGGTTATTACTTGCGTAAGAATGGGTCAGAAAGTTCCTCTTTGTAGCCCTACAAATATGAGGGCGGCAAAACTGTATGAAAATCCATTGTTAACGTGCTAAGCGGGAAGAAAAAGTATATGAAAATTCATTGATAACCTGTTGTTTCTTTTTAATTTTGACAGTATTAAAATTTAAAAAATGATGTTATTTTTATTCAACCACATAAAAGAATAAACAAAAGTCAATAACCATACAGCCTTATCTTGTCATTCTGGTTATTATTAAAATAGTGAAAATGCGAAAATTCAAGATCACTAATCAAAATTAGAACGATAGTGGCAGCTTAATTTAGCATTTATTGCATTTTAAATTTAGAACAGTTTGGTTGAATTTTGCATTGCTGAAATCTTCAAGAAAAAAGTATTAAATTAAATTTCAATAACTGTAGTAATTTTAATATAAACTTCCATTAATAGAGATTTTGTTTTATACTTTACTCGCAGGTGTAGTATAAAGCACTATGTATCCCTCGGCGAGAAAGTGCGATTCCCAACTTGGGCGAATGCAGGCTCTCCGCTACGTCGGGCCTAAAACTTCGCCCTCGTTGGTAATCGGTCACTTTCTCCCCTCGGTGAACAATGTACTATTTTCATATTCACATGTTACACGTGAGTGATTTTCAGTACTTTTCAAAATGAAAGAGAGATTTTTAAGACCTCTTGCAAAATATTGTGATCAATGGGAAGTATCCAAAAGGTTTTGATTTACTTGCGTATCATAAAGGCGCAAACGACCGAATTGTTTTTATGTTTATAATATAGCATATGAAACACGTCGTTGCAGGCTTTGCTTAATTTGAGGGCGGAATATGTAGTTTGTCTCTTGTATTTACACATTTCTCTTGTATTTACACATTTCTCTCGTGTGTGTCTCTGGCTGTACGTATTCTGCACTGTATTCTTAAATAATCTAATCTTAAAATGAAATAAAAAGCTGTAACTAGCGCCATGAAGTTATTTCAACATGGCGACGGCCGCGTAATTATCATACTACTAAAGTAAGGGTCAAACGAGCATCCCACCACATACAACACCGAAGGGTCTCCGATCCGTTGCCTGCCTTTTTAGGGAAACGTAAGCTCAATAGCGAATTAAAATTATGTACTTACACTCCAGCAAGTGATCGGCGACTTCTGTGATCGATCCGCGAAATAGTCGCTTGATCTTAATATTGAATTATACATATGTGCGAGTGCAGCTTTCTATACCAGTATTGTATCTGCGGCGCGTATGTACCAGTCGAGAAATGAACATAGCACAACATATTCATTGGTAAATGATGTGTTTATAAAATACAAAATAAGTATTATTTTTACACTCCATTTATTCAGATAAGATACATTTATAAAAGAACAAATTATTTGTAAGGTAGGCACAACTTGAAAAAAGTTTGAACAATTTTCGTACAAAGTTTGCGAACTGGGGCAATTAGTAATATCTTTTAAGTTATACTTAACTTCATCGCTTTAGTATTTGTCATATCTACAAAATATTTTCACAGCTTGTCATAATAATAATAATAATAATCAGAGACAGAAACCTCCTCACGTATTGTGAGGAGGTTTCTGTCTCTGCGACCTTGACCGTCGATAGTTTGGACCTTGTTCCCGCTATCGGAGGGATACTATTTTTTATATTTTTAAATGTATTTTTTTTATGCAATTATATATTTAAAAATGTATTTTTTAAGAAAATAATGAAATAAATGAATAATAAGAATAAATAATAATAAATAATAACTCCGCAAGGCAGCTTGTGGCGAGCTATCGGTGCGTAACGACACCACGGGTACCCTATGTACTGGATCTCAGCGCGACCCACCCTACCTACCTACTGCTTTTGCCTCGGGATGTAAACGGAATGAAACCTATGTGGATGTAATGGGCATGTATGCAGCACGCCTAAGCCTACTTACCGATATGCCTATTGGCTCCTACCTTGTTTAATGGACTGGAGCGTGTCCAGCCTATCTGCCTACTATTATTGTCACTACCTACTATTTAACTACACCTACTGCTACTGATGAATCCTACCTAAATCTATTGCTATTTTGTTATTATTATCTTACCTAACGAACTAAACGTTTCTGCCTTGCTAAGCTCTACAAATCTTCCCTACCTAATGTCCTAACTTCCCTACTTATGTGCCTAACCTATACTTCTTTAATGTACCTGTTCTAAGATCTACATATGTGTTTAATATTACGTCCTACCTAGATAACATACTTATTTGTCTTATGCCCTACGTATGTCTAATATAAGACCTACCTAGATAACCTAATCTCAGTTTTAAGCTCTACCTATGCGTTTCGTGATCAAGCCCTACCTATGCTACCTAGTATCGTCTTATGTATTCTGTATTTACCTAAAGCCCTATCTTCCCAGCCTATGTACAGTTGAAATAACAGCTCTACTTCGACTTGTTGATATATATATATATTGATGTAAGATATTTCGATGTTTTAGTGCCTAGTGTCGTATATACGAGTTAATAATGGAAATCCGCCCATAAGCTCGAGATTAGTCGAACTTTTATTTGCATGTGTGTGGGTTGTATTATAATATTTATATCGTGGCTTGTTTACCCTGGCCGGGATTTACAACACACAGCTAAGGTCTTTGGAGCTGGTTTCTTCGCAAAGAAACAATGTATTTATATAAACATGTATTTGTGTGCGTACGACTTTATTTAATATTTGTTGTTGCAACTAATAGCCACTGCTCCAAGCCTTAAATATTCCAAGTCCATTGGTATAATTTATATATTATAAGTTATATGTGCGCATTATTGATTGTGTAAGAGCTCTTAAACCCTGATCGGGTTTTACCAATTAATGGGACTGGATGGGAGTGAATTGAATACACTCGGCGGATTGCCTTAACATTTTAAAGACATGTTAATTACTTTCTCGCTATACGAACGAATTACAAGCTTATCGGAAATCAAAGTTTATTGACGCTTATAGCGTTCTTTTGCTTATTCACGCGGGACGTTAACGCGCAAGCTATGCTCTCGTGTTTATGGTATTCCAACCTTACTTTAAAGAACCTTCATCATTTATTGTAAAGTGTACGGTACCCTTACCATGTCAGTCAAGTGAATAACCGTCTGATATACGTGCTTTCAGGCGGATTACAGGCCTGACTAACCCACCACTAAGCGCCCGACCAAAATTAATCGATGTTCAAACCACGGGGCTAACACTGATTAATCTCTACCGTACACTATGATGTTACATTTACTGATATAAATATATCCTCTTTTTTTTTTCCAAATAGAATAAAATGAGAGCGTTATATAGTCAAAATCGCGGGATCCTTACACTACCAACCACCTTATTCAATAAACATTCAAACTCATGCGAACAAGCACTTATTTATAACTTAGTCGACAATGGATTCTATACGGAACCTTACAACTTAAATTCTCTAATCCTACTCCTAATTATCTAACAGAACCTATCGCGGATTTAAAGAAACAAGACCCGGGATATGACCTAACGCCCTAACGCGAGTGTGTCTAAGAACGTTGTGTATAGATAGTTGTGTTATAAAATATATATATGTGTATATAACTTTGTGTAGACAGCCAACGGGCGTGTGTGTATCTGATCTCCTAGTTCTATGGCCCGTTAACTTCGAATGTGACTCACGCGGACTCACGTGAGCCTAGATCTTCCGCAATTAATAAATTGCTCAAATCTAGGGATTCATAGTCGCCCCGACATTCGATAAATGTATGTGTACACTTCACCAGCGCTTTATTTTCGAGCTAGCAAAGCGTTTCCCTAGTGTAATGTGGGAAGATCTAGACACGGCTTACCTGTCCGTACTAAATCGTGTATTTGATTCTATACACTTCAAACTCCGCTCAGTTGTCACAGTCAGTTTACCACGGTGCTTGAAATGTGTCGATACTGCTTAATAACAAGCCACTTTAAAACAAACTATCGCGAATTTAAAGAAAACTATAAGAATTGGTTAACAAATCTTATAGCCTAATAGCCCAACGAATACTGATTGCTTAAGTTACAAAAGTACCAAGTTTTAAGAATTCCCGAAATACGTTTCGCCTCACCGTCAGTATTGGCTATTGTGTCCAGTCTCAACGATTCACATTCCTATATAGTCCACGACAAACCCCGCGTACTTCACCCCCGTAAAACCGCCACGCCGATCTGTGTTTAAACGCAAGGTCCCGTACA